>BMAO01026293.1:0-53907 GCA_019973975.1 Trichonephila clavata | reverse complement strand
TTTTTTTAAAAAAAAGAAAATGTACTACATACTTACATAACCCAAACAACGAATAATGTTTCCAAACATGCTCCCTGAATAACATAAAGAGTGTTATCAAGATAAGCAAGTTTACTCATCATAGGTTTTATCATCTAATATCCGCTAGATAAGTAAAAAGGAAAGCTAAACAAGATTTTGCTATCAAGAATTGTATAAGACAAGAAAATCAGCAGCATGATTCTTCTTTTTTTACAAAACCCTTCTGGACTATTTTTTCACAGACACTTCGGAGGATAACAGATTTGTTTATGCGTTCATCTTTTGATAAGAAGTGATAACACGTTTCTTTAAGTCGGCAAAATAAAGTTCTCATCATTAAATGGTATTTTACGATATTTAAAAGAGTTTTAAGAGATTGATGTGTCGACAGATGTGTCTGCAGTGCTTTATACTGAATTCTTTTTCAATTCCTACTATTAGCTCACACTTTCTCTCTCTCTCTCTCTCTCTCTCTATATATATATATATATATATTATTTATCTTGTTCAAATTTCCAATCGTTAATAAATTTTTTCTATTTATCCAATGAAGTTCAAATAAATTTTTTAAAACTTTTAGTGGATGACATTTAATGTTAATACAGTTTTTTCAAATATTAATTCATTAATTACCGGTGAATTAATTAAATTAAATTAATTACCGGTTTTCAGCGAAACTAGCCTAACTGGATGTGCCTTGTTACAACAATGCAGACAAATCATGCTCTTTTTTCAATTCCTGCTATTAGTTCGCTCTCTCTCTCTATGTATATAAAAAATCTATATATATGTTTATTTATGTGTATATTATTTCAATCACAATAAAAAAAATTTGGTACTTATGTATTAAACAGAAGACCCATTTCGCCAAATTACAAGACGTCGTCAATTCAAAAAATGTCGCTAAATAATGTTTTCCTTATCATTATTGTGTTCGAAAATGCAGGCAACAGTATCCCACTATTAGCTATATATATCGCGGCATTTGGCGACGTCTTTTGATTTGACGAAATTGGTTGACGGTATAATACGTAAGAACGAAAATTTAATACCTTGCAAAATTTTGATTTTTAGCTTTCTTTTCCTTTTTATTGTTTCGGTTCCAACATTTTCTGTTCACGAGAGATGGATCATAACACCTCTTCTATATTACCGTTTTTGATATTTATTTCAACTCTTACAAATTACTAGTTGGTATACCCGTTCTTCGTGCGGGTGAATTGAAAATACAGATTGAAGGATAAAGAAGTTTTTAATGAGTTAATTTTACGTGAATTGTCAATTAAACAAAAAAAACCCTTTTTGCATATCTCAACGAAGCAAAAAAAAACCACCATATTTGTTAAATTTTAAGTATGAAGGTCTAATAGCTGATAAAAAAGTTTTTTTTTTATCAATAACTCCCATAATTCTTTTGTGGGTCGATTTTTCAAAACACCTTTCTAAGCTAATCTCTGCTCAGCAAAAGTAACACATTGTTACAAATTTTGTGAAATGCAGTGCTTCTCAAACTTTCAACACTTGCGGCAAATATTCAATCATGTTTTTCATCGAGCCCCCCCCCCTTTCCTCCTCCATGCAATAACAATGTATTAAATTCAATAATACTATACTTTGACGCTAAACTTACAATACGACTTGAACCTCTTTAGTGCCACCGACTTATATAAACGCCTCACTCCGCCCAGTGCGTTAATTATTTTGGGCCTATATATACGTCTTTCCGAAGTACGATCTTTTCTGCGAACTGTGATGAAGGCTTTGGAATGGAATAAAATGACATTACAGTGTTCGCGAAGGAGTTACTTATTTCAGAGGATTTGCTTATTTATTCCTTTTTTACCCTCCCCCCATTTCAGTGCACCACATACGTTAAACGGTGGCGTTGGGGAGCGTATAACGTAATTTTTAATCGGCATTTAAAGGATTATTTATAAACTGTACAAATTAACACAATAAGTGTTCATTTTTGCATATAATTTTATATATGACAAGCCCATGGGATCACTGATAATTATTAAACTTGTTCTTAACTAAGTATTGTTATAAATTAGTTTACATTGCGCATTACTGATATATAAGTGTTTTATATTAGTGTAAATGTGTGTTTTATTTTTTATTATGCCAGAATGTATTTTGTTTGTTTACTTTCAGTAAATTAATAATTTTTAAAATTTTCTTTTGTTTTCGACTTTTTAATATGTTTGGGCCCCCCTCGTAGGGTAATCACGCTCCCCTAGGTGGGCGCGCCCCACATTTTGAGAAACGTTGGTGTAATGAACGCTTAAAAGAGTGTAAATTTATATGTGAATGTATAATACGTTAACATTACTTTCTGCTGTATTTATTTTATGTTGAAATTACAATAATCACTAGCAACGCCGTTCCTTAGATTATAACGGCAATTCAATGGAAACATACAGAAATGTGGTGATAAAGCTAAGTTGGCGTCATTTTTGGCAACCACGTTGGCAACTTGGTGATTGATTGAACGGTGCAGAAGTTTATATGCTGTAGCGTTGCCTGGTGAGAAGCTTCAACAAAATGGATAGCACGAAAACCTTCTCCACAAAAAATACATTTACAAGCCAATTTTCATAGTGATCGGTTTAACAGTGTTTGAGTGAAACGATTTCATACATACAAACATCCATTTATATATAGATTGAACAAGTAAATACAGTAAAAAAAATCCATAAATTATATAACAATTTTTTTTATTACTCTTAAAAAACTATTCCCCATTTTAATACATATTTATATTTCTTTCTGACTTCACATAAGAAAATATCACATTATTTTGTTTTAAATGCCTGTACATGGAAAGTGTTATACAATATATTTAAAGCAATTAAATCTATCTCGAACACAAATCAAACATTTGTACAAAATTGTGAAACATTTTGAGAAATTTTATATATGTTTATACAGTTGTTAATAATTTTTAAAAAAACAAAAAATTCATTATCCGAAAGTGTAAATCTATATTAGATGGGATTTTAAAATACACATATTTCATTATATTAAATTCATACCAAAAATTTTTAGCTTGAAAATTGAGCCTACTTAATTAGTAACGTAAAAAATATGCTGTGAGTTCGTTCGTGAGTGAATATTAATGCTTCATTATTCAGCTACTTGAGAGCTTTTAGCGACGGACCTCGTAATTTTGAAACATGGTCAAGTGACACAGACAACACCTGAGCTGGCACTCCCTTTATCTGACTTCCACACCACACCAACGGGAACAATTTGCTGTGATTTTGGGTATTGAACTCCCGGGGAAAGTCGTGTAACTGACGCATGTTAACTCTGCCAAGACTCAAAGATTCATGTTTTTGTCGCGTGGAGAGTGAGAAGCCAGCTCCGGTTTTGCCCTCCTTATTTAACCATAATTCAGAACCATGAAATTTATTACCAATAGTTCCTGTCTTTTAAATAGAAAGATATTAATTGACACTTGAAAGGGGTCTCAGGGGTGTTAATTTTGTCTCGAGGGGTGAAAATATAAACAATTTTCAAACAGGTATACTTCTTTTAAATTTAAATTAAATAATTCGAATCTCTTACACGTTATTTACAAAGGATTATGGTTTCAAAAAATTACAAAATGTTTGGAATATAATCATAACTTTAAAAGTTATAAGCATATGCAAAAGAAATAATTTCGTAATAAATATTAAGTAATTTTTGAGTTGCGCAAGCTATTTTCTAAAATAGTAACCTTTGATGCATAAAACTTTATAGAATTATAAAATGTATCATACTCTTTAAACCCTAGTAAATGAAGAATAATATATCTGTTGTATTTCAAAATATTTGAAAAATATTGAAATGTTTTTTAAAAATTTTGAAAATATAATTTTTTTATTTTTAAAAAAATATAATTTATTATTCTATTTATTTAAATTTACTACGGTGTAATGAGGATACGTTTAGCTTTATAAATCAACTTATTGCTAGTAATTAAAGCTACTACTTTTGAAAATAGCATGCGCGACATAAAACTTAATTAATATTCTTATTTCATGTGCTTATAATTTTTAAAATTATGATTATATTTTAAACATTTTACACTTTTCTGAAATCCCATTCCTTTATAAATAATGTATAAAAGATTCGAATTATTTAATTTTAATTTCAAAGAGTTATATGTATTTGAATATTATTTATATTTTCAGCCATCCCCAGAAAAAGTTAACACCCTTGAGACTTATTTAATTTCGAAAAAAAAAAAAAGGTTTTCGCGAATGCTTTTTTGTAATGTATTATTATTATTTACTAGTAGTACCCTTTCATATATTGTTCAGCAGTAATCCATCAATTATATAATATGCATTGAAATATTATTACTACCCATTTTTATTTTTTAATCAAATTCAACGATGTGCTAAACATTATTTTTCAAAATCCGCAGAATAATACTTTATTTTATCATTTTATAATTTGAAAATGAATAAAAGCAAAGCTTAATCCATTCAATTAAATTAGATCATCAGTTCAGCACTCGAAAAATATGATCACGCCACCGAATTAAAATAAGCGGACTGAAAATGATTCGAAATCAAATTAACTCGAGTATATCAAATAAATAATTCAATTTCGAATTACGTTTTGATTAAAACAATATCCATCTTGATATTTCAAGTGACAGAATATTTATGCGGAAATTAAATTAAATGTTTCTCATTCGAAATTTGGATTGTTATTTTAATAATCGAAATTGCGTTTCTCGTTTTATGCTCATTCTTCGCTCCCTAAATTAAATAAAGATGTAATTTCATCTTCTCGTAATAACTTAATAACGAAGGCTCGAGAATGGATAAATTGTAAGTAAACTATTGAAAGCAATCATCAATTCGGAAATGGAAACCCGAACGTTTTATCGAGAAAACAACAACAACAACAAATATTTTTGAATTTTATAAGAATCTTTTGGGGATATATATATATATATATATATATGTAATGTACCGATGTATATTAAATTATATATATGTAATGTACCGATGTATTCATTTTGTGAGTTGTAGTCGCAGCAAATAAAAAAAGCTTCTTGATATTGATCACCATCGTTTATTCAATTAATTTTAACATCAGATGAGAAAATTGTTGCTCTAGTGCCAGGAAAGCAAGAGAAGGAAATATTCCTTTTCTACATTTAAGGTATCCGTCTACCCTAAAATTGTGAATTTTGCCAAAAATTAACAAATTTTTGTTATGGTTTTATTTTATAGGACATCTTATTAGCTTTATAAAAATACCAAATTTATTATTTTTCGTTCACTAGAAAAAAATTATTAGGTTGTTTTAGTAAGAGCAGATGCAATTACTTTAAGCAAGATGTCATATATTAAAACGCCTTTTACTCGAAATGTGTGTATGTGTTTTTTTGTTTTGAAAATGCTCAAGCCAGCACCACAATGACTCAAAAAGATTTGAAAATAATTAACTGAAATTTTTTGTGTATGTTCTGTATAATAGTAGAAGTGTTTTAGCCTTCAGATTTAACAATCACTGTTTTATTACAAAATTTACAGTCCCTTCTGTGAGTATAATCACTGTTTTTTAAGCAATTTCATATAATTACTGGGATAAAGTACTCTAGGTTTTGTAAAAAAGAAAATATCTCTTATACTGAAGGTCATTTTAAAAATGAATAATTATTAAAT
This sequence comes from Trichonephila clavata, assembly GCA_019973975.1. Lineage (NCBI taxonomy): Eukaryota > Metazoa > Arthropoda > Arachnida > Araneae > Nephilidae > Trichonephila > Trichonephila clavata. The sequence goes on along the minus strand of BMAO01026293.1, from coordinate 48,214 downwards.
TCAATATATTGTTATTGTATGGAAGGGGGGCGCGATGAAAATTATGACTGAATATCGGGTCACAAATATATAAAGTTTGGGAAGCACTGCCATATAATATAAAATGGGGGGACTTGCACTACTTTCAAAGAAAACGGCTCATATTATATCACCCATATATTATTATTTTAATTTTCTGTATTCATACACATATCGTTTCAATTATTTGTAGAAATTGCTGTTATAATTAGAGTCCATTGTTCATTAAATTAATAACTATCAATTCACTTATTTTTTGAACTACTATCCATTTATTTGTTTACACACAGTCAACCATTTATAATTGTTTTTTTAAAAAAAAAACATTAAAAGCGAATGACATCAGTGATGTATAAATAAACTACAGAAAACGAAAAGGATAAAGTAATTACAAATTATCTTTAGTTCTTGCAATTAATTATTGGTATAGGTTATATTTGAACTCACGTGTGGATATAATAAACTCATCAAAGACACAAGAACATAAATTAGTTCTATTTTAATCTCCTATATTAGTTATGTGTAACTAGGTTGTTATTCATTCTATAGAGCTTCCTATTGTTCCCGTGCTAATCCTATACATGTAACTCATCTCCTTGATACAATACTCATATATATTAGGTCAGGATTATAAATGTCAGTGCTTTGTGGATTTTACAACAAGATATGTCCTTTCGTTAATGACACAGAATGAATATCACTCGCAAGGGCAGATAAGAGAAGAAGAAAAACCACGTTTTCGACATGATTATCGCGTTTATTGACACGATGAGATACTTAATGTTTACTTTCTAAAATGCTTCTTAAATGCACTTTGAAATAGAGGAACCAAATTTCGCTTTTTTTTTTTTCTGTTTCAGCGTTCAGCGGCGTTTCTTTAAATATTTATAGCGGAAGCTTTTCCCCCCTTTAGTGAAGATAGATTTCTAGTAATTAGAATGTGATGAACGGATCTGTAAAATGTAACATTAATACATTTATAAAGAGAGAGAGTATTTGATATCAGTTAATAGATTTAATGTTTTAGATTCTGAGTTTTTACGTCCTAATTGTTTTTTTACTATCAGTCTTTGAAAATATTAGCAAGAGTTCAATTTAGTTTGCATTGGTGCATTATCCGTGCGGGTACAGTCGTGTTGCAAACAAGCTCACTTCCTGATTCGAGGTCCGTAATGAGGCTGCACAACTCTGCAAGGCCTATCTGACAAAATGTCTGTCCTCTAGGCCGTTCAGATCCTGCATAAGTTTGACACTCCTGAATCCATCGATTTCATTTAACAATCGTTGGATTCCGACCAATGCGAGTAACAATATCGTAAAAGCGATAAGCAACATTCTTAACAAACCATTATCCTGATTCTATAGAACACAGACACGTGTTGGGAGTAGTGTTACCATTTTATATACAGTATAACACGATCTTCTCACAAATAACCAACATTCAAACGCGATTTCCGAATGAGAAACCCGCTGCGTCACCTCCCTATTATGCAGAGTTTGAGATTCCATTTCCCCTCCTGAATCATTCAATTGTGTTTTAAATGCTAATCATTCACATACAGTGGGAACTTTGTCGTGACCCGAAAATCAGGAGTGTAAGAGCGTCCAGGGAAGAAGCAGGCATGATCTTAAAAATAGATACCTTTATTTATATCTAACTCTTTATGAAAGATTTACAACTTTACTGCCTAACCTTGGAAACAATATTTTATCCTAATACTAATCTAACTTATAAAATCATTCAATTAGACTTAAGTCAGAGCTCCTTATGACAGTCCTTCTCGAACCACGATAGCTTGGTCAGCTCCAATGCTATTTTCTTCCGCAATTCCTGGTGGATTCTAAGATAAATCTTAATTTCAGGCCACGCGACTTCCCAATCGCAATTCACTTTCTATTATTCCTAGATTTCACGATTAATCTCAAACACCCAAACGTCAGGTTTAAATAGTATTTTCATTTACATAAAATCATGTCATCTCTACGGAAAGCTGTTTTTTAAACTAAATTCACAGTTAAATAATAGTTTCTCCACAAGGATTAGTTGAAGAACCCGAATAGAACCCATTACAACTTTTTCCTCTCATTCGAATTTTATGTTTGGATCATCCCTTTCTCCCTTCAAGGTTGCCATTTTAATGGCCAGCAATATATATATATATATATATATAACATTCTAATCTTATATATTTTTTCTCCAAATCACAATTTCGAATACCCTACTTCGAAACGCGTCTCATTTAAATCTCGTATTAAAGGATTAATCCTATATTTTCACAGATTTATTTGCGATTCCTCGGTAAAAGGATTATAATTTGAATTGTTGATTGAGTTATTCATGATTCCTAGTAGTACTAATATCTTAATAGTTTACACGTGCCTCACTGAGTGGCTGAAATTTTCCCCTAAATCTCTTACGTAATTTCTAAAAATAACTAATATTTCCCTTCACTTGAACACGGGATTATGTTTTTACCTATTATGTTTTTCCCGCTTTAAATGCTAAAAAAGGGATAATTTCCTCTTATTTCTTGGCACATGAATGCGGAAAGCATGTTCAAAGTAAATCTCCCGATGTTAACATTATAGAAATAAACGATGATTTGATTTATATCGATGCTTTCTGCCGCAACGATTGCAATTCAAAATGAATACCTTCTAATATTGTATATAGATATATTCACAGTTTTTAAAAATACTTTCTCTAAGCTGCTCTGTTTAAGCCTTAACATGATATTTAAAAGTGCCAACTGAGTATTCATGTGTATACCACCAAATAATGCATTGAATGAATAATAAATTAAAGCAAAAAATGAAAGTTTTAAGAAATTATTTTTTTCCATGAATAATAATGCAATAAGTTTATTTGTTCTTGAAATTCATTTAAAACTATTTTCCTTACAATGCACTCTTTTAGCATTATTAACGCAAGCAATAAGTCCAAGTATTTCTTTTTACTGTAAAAAGTTCCACCTTTTCATATGAAGATTCTGTTTTCTTCTCATGAAAATCTAATCCTTTTTTATTCTCGTTAAACTAAGCGGGACTTTACTTTTAATATCCATCTCCTTAAAATGCTTAATTTCAATAAAAATGGAAAGAAAGGCTTTTACACACAAAGGAATGCTCAGCAAAGAATTCCAATCTCTTTAAGAGAAACTCTTTTTTCTTAATTCCAAAAACGTGCATCTAAAAGGTGAATGTCCTTCAAAGTGCTCCCGCAATTCCAACCTATGACTTGCTAAAAACTAAAACTAAAACTCCCTTCTCACGTAAAAATGCATTTTAAAACTCAAGACTGGAAGTCATTGCCCCTTCTTTCTTTAATAACGCGTCCAAAAATTACCGTAATGATTTTGTAAAGTTTCCTCAGGGATATAGCCTTTTCCATTTTTCCGTAACAGCTGCTGAGGTAGAGGGGAGTTGAGAAGTTATTTGATAACACAAAAGAGTACTTTGGAGATCTGTAAGAGATGCTTAAGTTCTCAAATACATTCTTTGGAATGGTTGGTTAGATATGACTGGACAAGTTGAATCCGGGCTTAGTGGAAACTTGAGTCTTTTAGAGAGGGAGTGTAATTATTAATTATGATGGTTGTGATAAATGAGTCCCTTTGGAAATGTTGTTGGAGAGACAGTTTAAATCAAGGTTGTGTGGAAGTTTACTAATTATCTTAAGAATTTGATATTTTGAGAGAGTTTTAGAGTTCAGCGACCGGTAAGGAGTAATACTAAAAGAGACTTTGCATCGGGATTATATAGTTACATATTTTTTTAAAAAATAATTATTTTCTTTGGAAGAAAAACAAATAATATAAAAATAATTTTTTAAGTCAATTCCAACTTTGAATGGATAAATAGAAAGTCTTTATTAACGATTGAAAATTTGAGAACATAATATATATATAAAGGAAGAGAGTGAACTAATAGTATGAATTGAAAAAAAGAGTATGATTTGTCTGCATTGTTGTAACAATGCACACCCGGTTTGGCTATTTGGGCTGAAAAAACGGTTTTCGACGCCAATTTTTGTCATTGTTTTAACAGTTACATTGTTACAATAACGCAGACGAATCTAAGTTGGCGTCGAAAACCTGTAATTAATTTAGTTAATTAACCGGTAATTAATGAATTAATATTTGAAAAACTGTATTAACATCAAGTGACATCCACTACAAGTTTAAAAAAAAATTATTTGAACCTGAATGGATGAATTGAAAGTACTTTATTAACGATTGAAAATTTGAACAAGATATAAATATAAATAAATATATATATAAAAAATATGTAGGGAGAGAGTGAACTAATAGTAGGAATTGAATATTTTTTTAAAGAAAAGCATGCTGATTGTTACGCTTGTCTATCTACTTTCAGTTAAAATGACAGAGATTGATTTTTTCATTAAGTTAAAATCTTTTTTTCGGTCATAGTAATGGGGTAAATTTGTGATGACCACAAGAAAAATGCAATCCCATGTTCTCTATTAAACTCAAAACCGACATTAACTAGCAAAAGTTGGCAGCATCAAAGTGCATGAACTGATTGGCTAACAACACGTGATTTCATCTATCACATGACTATGACGTCACATCAATTCATCCATTGAGTTCATCTTTGTCAAAGCTTAAAACAAGTTGTGTGGTCAAATCCTGTTTCCTCTAGAGGCCCATTGTTTTCAGGGGATGATGTATATCATACCTATTTACACTCAAAATCCTGACGTGTGAAAGAAAGGAGAGTGGAGTATCACCTGAGGTTTCACCCTTATCGTGTGACTGTAATTTAGAATAACGAGGTTCGTCTCCAGAGGTCTTCTTTTTACTTCTAAGGTACAATGTTAATGTATTCTTTTATAAAAAAAAGAGTATAAAGTAGGAAATTTTCCTACTTATTTACTAGACACACTTATTTACTAGACACTTCCTACTTAGACACATTGGACTATTTTCTGTCCAATGCGTTTATTTTTTTGCAAATGGATTTAAGTGTATAGAGGTTTAAATACCACATTTTTGGACATTTCAAACTTATAAATTCCTTCTAAACTCCTAAAAAATGACTAAATTCTTTTGGAAAACTATCAGACATTGCAAAAATAAGTTCTTTTGTCTCGTCTGATTTTCTCCAGCTGATGTCTGGCAGTGCTCCCTGGATGGTTTCTATTTCAAATCTGTCTTGCGTCACGAATTAAATATTGATACACTGCTGGTGAAAGCAGATATTCGCGACATCTTCATTTTTGAAATAAATTTTTTTGCTTTATATTTCTGCTTTCTGAATCAAGTAAATAAAATGAGCGTCTGGACAATATTTCATAAGCATTATTTTGTCCTTCTAGTTGCTAAATATCTGCGTTCAATGAATTTACCACAACCAGTAGAAACAAATTACCTAAGAATATATGAGGTAATAATTTTATTGCATTAGAATTCTTGGATATACAAGACTGTTTAATATCTTTAAGCTATACAAAATTTTGATCCTCTAGTTAAAATGGCAGTTAAATTTTCGTCTTTTGATAATAACATGGTAGTATATGTTAACAGAGCACTAGGAAAAAATAATAAATAAAACACGAAATCAAAATGTCATTTTTGTAGTTAATTATTGAAAGAATCAACTTGATTTGTGGACATTTCCAGGTTTTAACTTACTTCCGTTGTGTTACAAACGTTCCCTCGTTTTAAATTTCCGTCTTTCACTAGGTCTTGATTTATGCATAGAATTAATTCTTAAAACGCACTTATTACTCTTGGTTAAGATGGTTTAATATGTGCAGTGTTTCAGAAGAAAAATTCAGAAATGCATTGGTTAAAAGGTGGATATTCATTATTTTTTACCCTTTCAAGCTTAAAAAATCGATCCTATTTCGAACAAACATTAATTTTTCCGTAAGTTAGTCAAAAATAAAATATTCTCAGTATATTTATTCATTAAAAAGGAAAAGAGAAATAAATTTTGCTTTTACAAAAAAGTATCATTAATCAAGTTTACACAGGGACATTTTCCCTCTCATCAAAAAAAATATTGCTTCATTTTCAATTTTTGCTTTAAGTTAGTTTAATAATTGGATATTGAGATATGTTAACAAAATTTAACGTTTTATTGGATAAATCTACAAACGCGTATTATTTATTTCGTTATTTAATTCATTATATCTTAAGAATAATCAAATCTTTCAACTATGTAATATAAACTCTGTGTACCTTTTCATTAAATAGCTTACAATATTGTATTTTGGTTCCATATTCACAACTGAAAGTTTTTCATGTCCTTATTAAACCCACTTTTTATGCCCACCAGTTTTAACTTGAAGTAGTATTTATATAATAAATATCTTAAGGCATATATATACAAGGGGTGATCAAATGAAAAGGTACGAAACGACACGGTGGGTACAAATATAGACTTTATTCAAAATATACACCATAGGCCTGAGCACAACGATCCCACTGATGAACAAGCCGCAGGATTCCTTGTTCCCAGAATTCCTGTGGCTGTGACGAGACCCAGTCCTTCACAGTGTCCTTGAGTACGTCGTCCGAGTTGAAGCGCTTTCCTTTCAGGTGTTTCTTCAGTGGACCAAACACATGGAAATCGCAGGGTGACATGTCCGGACTGTAGGACGGACGGTCCAACGTTTCCCATTGGAACTTGTCCAGTTCCATTTGTGTGACTCTGGAGACGTGTGGACGCGCGTTATCATGGAGCAGAACCACACCCTCCGTGAGCAGCCCCGGTCTTTTGTTCTTGATGGACCTGCGTAGGCGTTAGAGTGTCTCACAGTACACATCGGAGTTAATGCTTTTTCTGTGCTCAAGTAATTCTGTGCTCGCATCATTTGGACGCCGCTTTTTATAAGAGCCTTTGCTCTCTCCTGTGCATGCGGGCACCCGCGCATGATCCGATCCCAGTCAGAGTCTCCAATGGCATCCCGAGATGTCTCGCTACATTCTCCCTTTGTGGAATATGCAAATATTTAACTGTTTCATTTTTATGTCGTTTCGTACCTTTTCATTTGATCACCCCTTGTAATTGTGTTACCCAAGCAACGAATGTACTCTTAGCTTTGAGAAATAGGAGAGAAAAAGTTCTTATGAAAAAGAATTGTATCGACAGTTGCATGAAAGTTCTTTAAAAGACACGTTTTTTTGTAAAATAGAAATTTTTTTTTTTTAGAGTGTTAGATGTTAAAAGACCAAATGAGTTATTTATTGAAACAATATTACTGCGGAAGGGCGCCAGTTGTAGACGTTAAAAGATTAAATTAAATACTATGGTAAAGTCGGGGCTGGGTTCAATAAAGTCACACTTAGTGTAACAATTATTTATTAATTTAGGTTAAGATACACAATCTTTTAACAAAAATTAAGGACAAAGAACTTGGATGGTTTTTCACAGCAACCACGTATTCTCCTCAACTGGTCTCTACTGAAGATGGGTGGTCGCAAGGGGGCGCTTGTGCTGCTTTGGACAGTCAGTTACAGTAATTAATGACAAAAATGTGGTTATTTTACATTGTTTGTAAAAAAAATGTATGTTTACCTTTTTAATTTTTGAGTAGTAAAATCCTCATTCAAGAAATTTGCTTTACTTTTCATTCCCCAACTTTTTTTAACGTGTTCTATGATATCTGTAATTAATTTACATTTAAAAAAGAAACCAACGATACAATCCTTCTGTTCTAGATAAGGTTATTTTATTTTTCACATAAAAAAACCTCATCCATTTACTTCCTTTTTACATGAAGATTTTTTTTGTTTATTTTGAATGTTTATTAATGTTATATGTTAAATTTATGTACTTGAAAATTTAAATAAAAACTCATAAACAAAAAAACTCACTCACTCACAAACTCATAAACTCACAAACCATGGAGTGTTTTCATTACAATTTAATTTGTACCAATGTTACAGTCCTCAAGTACGTTAACTCTAAATTAAATTCTCATTAAGTTGGAACCATAAAAACAAACAATTAATCATTTGATTTTGGAGCAATTGCAAGTTGCTAGCCACTAAAAATAAAATTTCAATAGGGTTCATTTCTAAAACCCATAATTGGAATATATCTTACAATGTATATGAAATATAAATAACTGATTGTTACTGAAAAATAATTTTCTAAGAGATATCCCCCTAGAGTACTGCAAAAGCTTAATTATTTCCAGAACGAGCCAGAAACCCAATGAACAATGGTCTAGCCCGAAACCTGTCTCATTAATAAAAAGGTCGGCCTTGAATCATACCATTTTTAAAGTTTGTTAAAAAGTTTGGAAATAAAAAAAGTTGATGCTCCATTATAAGTAAATATGGTTAAGTAATTCTATAAGATAATGAAATACTGAGGACAAAATTATACACACACGTATATGTCTATATATTTATTTTGTAAAATAAAAAATAGTACGTATTTTTTTATCCTTGATTTTTCAGCTTTCTGATTAAAATGAGAAACAATAAAAAATCGTATTATAAATAAAGACTTAAAGACACTTGAATGTAGTATTGATTTTGATTTATCTCTAAATGATTTTCTTACAAATATGAAATTTGACCGAAGCGAACTATAAGCATTAAAATCTACAGGTCAACTAGATATGAGAGGAAGTTATATAGGTTTCTTCCATACAATTACTTGTTTAATCCAAAGTTTCGAAATTTAAAAAATATTTTTTGGAAACTAAAAAATTATTAAAACACAAACAAAAATAAATAAAAAGTACACGAAATATATTTAAAAATTGTGAAAACATTTTTTCCCCTGCAGAATTTTTTTAATAATTTTTGTTGTTTCAGGATTCATTTTTATATTGTATTCAAATAAATAGTATTAGTTTAGATTTATATATTTTAATATTTTATTATATATGTTTTAGTATTTTATAGATATTCTTGAAGTAAAAAAATATTTAATAAAAATAATTGTTAAGAAAATTTTTCAAAAAGTTATTCGTTTCATTATTTTGCTATAAAAAATTAAACTTTCATAAATACTTCAAAAATTTCTCTTAAAATAACATAACATTGTAGACAAAACTAGATATTAAATTACAAGAACACATATACTCATAATTTTACTTAATGTATAATTACATTTTTTAATGTTTCATATCATTAAGAAAACAATTAAAAATAAATAAAAAATAATAAAATATATTTTATAAAAAATTTAATGTCTTTGACTCGGAAACAAAACAACTATAAAAGGCAAAAGAAGAGTTAAAAAATAATGTCCTGCTATGTCATTTAGAACGGGGTTAAGTATTTTTTCAAATTTTAAAGAAGGCATGTTATTCCGCCACACTTCCGATGTCAGCACATTTAGTTTTTCTAAAGAAACATCTTAATCTCCAGAATAAAAGAAAGTAAAAGAATTTTTATTAGACGTTTCACATCATTAATTGAGAAAGAGAGTATTTACTATAATAAAAGGGAAAGTGAATAATAGAAAGTGGAAGTTGTTTTAAAACCGATTTTCTAGAGCATATCGCCATAAGAACAACATTTGGCAAAAGATCAAATTTTTATAGTCTGTAGATTCCGTAAGAGGTCTTCCTTCCGACACAATTTTATTTTTAAATAACTCATTATATATTTTAAGATCACCATTGCGTGAGCATTTTTTTGTTCAAAATTAACTAACTCAATCTGGCAACAAATAAAAACAATTGATACTCATTTATATAGAAGACAATCTTAAGTATGAAGAAACAATTTATCTGCTTTATAAACACTTGTACAATGATTACTGCATGAACTGCTGTGAATTGAGGTCACAGTGGTAAATGGTTATTGCAGAGGATTATAGATATTTGCCGCTGAAGATTTAGGGAATTGACAACTTTTAGAGAAAGACAATTGAATAGGGGTCGTTTTATGATATGGGTCATCAAATTAGGAGGTCATCAAGAGGCAAATCAATAACAATGAAAATTTTGTTCGTACTTTGGAAACATGTTTAGAAGAGATTTAGAAACAGAAGAAGTCGGAAAAAAAGATTCTTTTAAAAAAATTAGATGAGATTTCCAGCGTAAATATTATTAAAGCATTTTTGCAATTTATCATATATTTGAAAATTTAAATTTAATAAACATATTTAATGTTATACTGTTTTTTTCTATTTAATAAATATTTTTAACTGATTCAAGAGTCATTTGTATTGCAATCAATACAATCAATTTGTATACAATCAATACAATACTATCAGAAGAGCAAAAATATTTGAATTTCATTTATTTTGATTTGAAAAATATTTTGTTATTCTTTTCCATGTTATATATATAAATGTTCAAAAACGTTTGATAATTAAAAAGTGCAAAATCTCCAGCTGTTGCAAAAAATAAAGTGTAAGGCTAATAACCTTATCTAACACAATTAAATTTTTTTTGTCTAAGATTTGCATAAAATTTATTTTTACTAAAAATTTTAATAAAATTTGTTGTGTTAATTACAAAAACAATATATCTGGTGTTTTTTTTTCTTTATTTATTTCAGTTATGAAAAAATTTTTGTTTTGAAATTTTATTTAAAATCGTTTTTCTTGCCGAAAACATATAAGTCTTTAACTGTGTAAAATGTATTCACATAAAATAACATTAAATGATCAATGATTCAGCAATCAAAATAATCTTTGATTTTCTCGCTAGATACATGCGAGGAATGCTCAAAATATGATTATTTTCCTTGTGTATGTAACTATATTAACTTATGTAACTAATGTATATCTCAAATGCAACTAGGGAAGCAAGATTTTGTACATATATGCTGACTATTTTAATGTACTAACGTGGTTTTTTCCTGCTGTCTGCAGAAGCTGCTAATAGCTGTTAAACCACGATTAGTAAACTATTACAACCGAGCCGTCAGATTTTTGATTTTGACAGAATGACTGGAAAAACTCGAACTGCATAAAATTTGATATAAAGTTTGAACATTTCCAGGGACCAGAAAACCATTTAAAAAAAAACTTGAAAGGAACAAGACTTCATTCAAGAGAAGATGCCATGCAGAATGCCACTTACCAGCAGAGCACCATCTCAAAAAAAGCGTTAAAAAAAACCCCTTTCCGACATCGGCGGGATCGTTGGGAGAAGTAAGTAGTTGTTCATTGGGATTATTTTGAACGATATTTGTGTATTTAATTATAAAATTTTTTTAATTAACGTCGTACGCAACAGCTAGCAACTGGTGACGGACCTCTTTATTTTGAACCTCGGTCAAGTGACGAAGACGACACCTAAGCTGGCACTCCACCCTCTAAACTGCTACTCCACGCCAACGTCAGGATCTGAGATTAATATAAGACTATTCGATCTGAGTTCGAGTATTTTTTATGAATATAGATTTGATGTTTTAAATGCATTTATCATATTGTTAAATTAGAAATAACCTCGACAAAAATTTAATTTATGCTCTGATTAAAAATAGAAATATTTTTTAAAATTCCTAATTGATGCAGATTGGTATTTTACCTTTGCAGATCAGTACATTTTCAGGGGGCTAATATCCCTTTTTAGTGCGACACCATATAGGTGATATACCAATCGCAGCAAGTAATTTTGTCGCCTAGTCACCTTCCACGACAGAAGCACCTGAGCTCTGAAGATGTGAAACCGTTCTAGGAATTTAATTTTGACAAGGCCATCTAAGAGCCGAACATGAAAATCCACAGACTTGTGTCGGGGTTGAACCCGCAAACTTGTGGGTACAAGGCCAGCTCCAAGCCAACTACGCCACCCAGCCGGCAAAAAGGAAATATTTGCTTCCCTTTAAGTTCCTGCTTTAATTAGCAGTTTAATTTATCAATTAATAATTAATAATAATAATATAATTATAAGGTTATTTTCCTTTATGAATTTAATACATGGCCATGGTTACAAAGTCTTGGTCGGCGTTCTCTTGGAGTCGTGAGTTCGAGCCCTCGTGTTGCTGAAGATTCGCCGTGTAGAGGCGCTAATTGACGTTAAATCTGTCGTTGCTTATAGTTCTCCAGTGGCGTGGTGTGGAAGTTTGGACAGTAAGATGCTGGCTCGGATGTCATCGTCGTCACTTGTCCGTTTTTCAAAATTTCGAGGTCCGTCACCGATAGCTCTCGTGACACTTCAGAGTCCAATGTAAATTAAAATCAAACATGCATCACCACTAATCATGTAAAAACTCTATATTATTTAACGAATGGGCAATATATTAGTATTCAACGAACCTCAATTATTAAAATTCACCATGAATTCAGTAGATTGATTCATGTCAGCTAGTGTAATAAATTAGTTTGCAGCAGTTCCAATTCTATCTGCATTCATGTTTATTTTGCAAGCAAACTCAATGCGCATCTAAAATAATTTAAAATTCACCGATTTATTCACCGTTCAAAACACATACTAAACCTATTCTTACACGTTTTGCAGTTAACAAAAAAACGGATCCGGAAAGAAATCCGTTCCAGCGGAGCAATCTCCCAGATGTGAAGAAACTTGACACAATCGATTTTTCTGGAGCTAGATTACATCCCGCTCGAAACGCGGAAACGTAAACAAAGTGGTCCCAATGTTTCGGGAAGGCAGTGCCAACTTGGATGTGCTAAGTAAATACACCAGCTACCAATGACTGAGAAAGTTCAAAGACGTCTATGACCTCTTCCGGCAAGACTGGATGCAATTTACTAATTAATTTTTAAGTTGCCAATGGCAACCGCGTGTAGAGTGTTAGGCACTCCGCGGAAGAGCACGTAATCTTCCTGTGCGGGTTCTTTCTCTCGTAATTCAAGTTGTTAAGTTATACTAACCGTTTTGTTCATCTCTGGTTTTAGGAGAATAAGGATTACTTTGCCTAGAACATATATATAATAAGTGGTGAGGTATATTTTTTAGAGTTAATGAAGTTAATCTTACTGTTGCGCATCAATACCGATTCTTTGCTCGTTTTAAAATAATTTATGCTGGTAGTGTCTTATGTGCAAAATATAATTTATTTTGCATTTTTTATAAGTAGTATGAATCTTGGCTCAAAAATCACAAATATTCCTCGCAAAGACCGGGGCAAGAGGAAAAATCACTTATTTTAAGTTCATAATCTCCCTCTGTGTTTATATAAGAAACAAGTAATATGAAAGAACTTTTTTTAAGTCAATTCCTACTTAGATCGACAAAAAAATCATTTTAGTTACTTTTCATTAAATAGTTACAATTAATATAAATATGTATATACATATGACAGAATCACAACATTAAGGGGCAATTAATTTTGATTAACCATCATTAAAGTATCGCATTGTCATCCAAAACAATCGTGTATATAAAATTTCAGTTCAACTGAATGCTTTGAAACGTAAGAAATTTTTTTTTGACCTAAGTTGCTAAAACTGAAACCAACGTGGCTGTATCTGTAATTCTTAATAATTAATTTCAGGCAATTTTAATTAATTATAATTAAATTATCGTACTGTTACCTAAAACAATAGTGTATAGAAAACTTCAGCTCAAATGAGCGCTTTAAAATGTGAGAAAAAATCCTTTTCAAGTTTTGACACAAGTCGCCAAAAATGATGCCAACGTGACTGTATTTGTAATTCTTTGAGTAATTAGTTTTAATCAATTAATTTTTATTAATTATAATTAAATTACTGTATTGTCATCCAAAATTAAGCGTGTACATAACATTTCAGTTCAATTGAGAGCTTTAAATGCATTTTATTAACGATTGAAAATTTGAACAAGATAAATATAAAAATATCTAGAGAGTGTGAACTAATAGTAGTAATTGAAAAAAGCGATTCATTCATTCCCTCATCATGAGGTATGAAACTGTTAGATCAGTGATTCTCAACCACCGTTCTGCGGCATTTTTGTGCCACCAAATTTTTTTTTTAATTAACTTAAAATTATTTCCCAAATTTAGGTATAAAAAATTTGATTAGGTTCGCAATCCATTTGTGATAACGGATACATCTGTATATGAATAAATTTTGAATGAAAAGGAAGAACTAATTTCACTCTGTAATAATCGAGATTTAATTTCAGAACATTCGAAAGAGTCAATTCATTTTGGATTAAAATTAGAGGCGATTATCCCATAATAGCCAGGAAAGCTTTAAAAATATTGTTACAATTTTCAATATATTATTTGTGTGAAATCGGAATTGGTACTTGCGTATTATTGCAACAATCGCCAACTCTATTAATAACTCGCCAAGTTGGCAACTCAGATTGCTTCATTTCATATAATGTCGCCAATAGGTTAAGATAATACGCAAGCATCTTCGGATTTTCAGTATTAACTAATACAAAATTTGAAAAAAAGATCGAGACTTGAATGTAGTTTACATAATGAAAGTAGAATTATCATTTTTACGACTATGAACAAAATTGTCAAAAATCATGAAGCTCAAATTTCGTATTAAATGTATTCTTATAATTAATTTGTAATTAATTACTCGATAAACATTTTGTTGTCTTTTTCGTAAATAACATATTAATTAAATTTGAAAACTATTATAAACTATTTTACGTAGTGTATTGCAAATAAGTAAAATTCGTTTCAACTTATTTTATTGCTAGTATGCAGCCAAATTTTGAAATTGTTAAAAATGTACGGCAGCAGAAAAAAGGTTGAGAATGACTGTATTAGACCAACAGACTTGAAAGTTGGTAAACATGTTTCTTTTGTTGAGTCCGCTAAAACAGGTTTTGGGGAAATCGACTCCCAAGCAGGATTAAGGGACCCAATATAAATAAAATGTTCTGGTTTTAAAATATTTCTTTCTTTTTTAATCAGGAGATGAGGGTTATAAGAACATTTTTCAAATCAATCGAAAGCTTAATGCTAGGACTTAGATATCAATGACTAAAAAACAGTACGTAGTCATACAACGTTATGAAATACCGGTGAAGCGAGTAGGTAACAGCTATTACTAAATAACAACGATTTACATATACCTCTAGCACTCTACGCTGTCAGGCACTAAAAACTAACACAATATAAATTAACTGCCATCATTTCGTTATTGTTTGGATGTTGTACGAGTTTTTCTTCTGACATGTCGCAAATGTTCAAGATTTTCAACATAAAATCTCGAAGACAAACAGCTGAAAACGTTGATTATTCTTTGCTGTATACCAGTAGTCTTCAAACTTTTTCAACTCGCGGAACCCTCAAAATTGTAAGATGTTTTGGGGGAACCCCATATACCCCCAGAATAAAATAATATTCTGGAGGGGAGGGGGATAAATAATATTTAAAAATCAACATCTTTTTGTACTTTATTATAAAAGTATTGCAATTACTAATTAAAAAATTTGATGTAATTTTTGCTTATAATAACAATTATAATCTGTGATCCCAGTGTCACCTATCTATGCGTTATATTTAGAAACTGAGAAATGGGCTTATATATTTTTACACAAACTGTCGAAGTCTTTCGAAATTATCTGCAGTCGCATTACATATTCTGCATTTAATTTGTTTTTATACTTTAACTAGCTTTTACCCGCGGCTCCGCTCGCGTTGATGTCTTTAAATAACTGGCCAAAGTCGTAATCATTATCATTAGAAAGTAAATAACATAATATTGTAATTTTTTTATTGTTTGACTGGAACCAATACAATTTAAAAATTTTAAATTGAGCTTAGTTTAAAAAAAAACTGAAAACGTAATTTATTATATTAACGACAAAAATTCAAAATTCAAACTTTATTTCGTTTCCCTCTTTAAAAAGTGGGAGAAAATTTGCATTAAAATATCTGGGATTGTCGGAATAGAGAACTTCTTAGCCAACTTGGCGATATTTCTCAAAGTTTGAGTTTGACATTTAACAAACGTAACGTAATAAACATTAGACGTGAAAAAAAAAACCATTTAAAAATTGCTTTTTGTATAGATGCTAAATTACACTAAGTTGCAGTTATTTGTTACAAATGTGAGAAATTTTTTTTAAAATTTCCATTATTGACCAAATGCATAATTTTGCGCCAACTTGGCGGGGATTAAGCAACGTCCCACGGTTTTACCCGAATAGTTCCCATTCCCGTTGGAATATGGAGATAAAATATACCTTATGTTACTTGCTGATAATGTAGCTTTCCATTGGTGAAAGAATTTTTTAAATCGGACCAGCCGTTTCCGAGATTAGCCGGAACAAACAGACAGACAGAAAGACAAAAATTTTAAAAATTGATTTTTTGATATAAGTACCGTATATACCTTTAAATGCATTTAGTAAAAAGCTGCTAATTTGAAATTACAAACAGACACTTCAATTTTATTTATTTGTATAGATATGGATAAATATATAAATAGCAGTAACGTAAGTAATGTTAATTTTTCGTTTAACTTTTTTTTATTACTTCTTCCCAACCATTCTGAAAACCTTTATTGCGTTTCGTTGTAGATGTGTTCATTGAAAGGCATATTTGATATAAAAAAAATCTGCTTTGGTAAAATATCTTCCGCCATGTACTTATTCCAAAAATTCAAAGTAATAAATACTTTCAAAACTTATTAAACTAATCAAAACTACTAAAGAAATCAAGACTTTTTATGAAACTGTCAATTAATATTACCATAGAATTTTCAATATCACGCACGCGCAATTCGCTAAAACTTTATTTCGTTTCCCTCTTTGAAAAGTGGGAGAAAATTTGCATTAAAATATCTGGGATTGTCGGAATAGAGAACTACTTCTTAGCCAACATGGCGATATTTCTCAAAATTTGAGTTTAACATTTAACAAACGTAACGTAATACACGTTAGACGTTTAATAAAAAATCTTTTAAAAAATTGCTTTTTGTAAAGATGCTAAATTACACTATGTTTCAGTTATTTTTTACAAATGTGAGAAAATTTTTATTAAAATTTCCATTATTGACCACACAAATGCATAATTTTGCGCCAACTTGGCGGGGAGTAAGCAAAGTCCCATTGTTTTACCCGCATAGCTCCCGTTTCCGTAAGAATACGGAGATAAAATATATCTTATGTTACTCTGGGATAAAGTAGCTTTCCATTGGTGAAATTTTTAAAATCGGACCAGAAGTTCCCGAGATTAGCCGAAAAAAACAGACAGACAAAAATTTTAAAAATTAAATTTTTGATATAAGTACCGTATATACCTTTAATTGCATTTAGAAAAAGCTGTTAATTTGAAATTACAAACAGACACTTCAATTTTATTTACTTCTATAGATTTGGTAGCCACTAAATATATTGTTCTGAATGAGATTAAAACGTTTATAGCTGTGTGAGAAATCCTGTGTATTTGGCATGAATTTGCAACCTAAATTTTAAGAGCTGCTCTTGATTAAATATAGATTTTAATGTCAAATTTTTTGATAAACCAATAAGTTGTGTTCCCTCTCCTTTAATATGTGTCTTTATTCCACAAATGTAGAAAGGTAAACTTTCCATTAGAAAACTATTTATTTGTGCAAAACATTGTACTAAAGAGTATAAAATTGTTTCATGGAATCCACAATAGCGAACAATAGAATATTCACAATCTAGTAGGGAGAACATATAAAGAAAAAACGTCTTAATATCCTTGTTTATATACCTATTAAATTTTAAAAAGTGTTATAAAATCAATTATATTATGTATAAATAACGTTTGCAGTCTTACTGACTGGGATGCGCTTTAAATACTTGGGATTATACTAACTTCAGAGAGAACGTGAATCAATTTTGCATACGCATTTATAAATTTCTTTTCGATCTTTTATTGTGACTTTGGAATTGCAGGGTCCCGTGGAAAACAGTTTGAAGACCACTGCTGTATACGATTGTCTTGGATAGTCTGCTTTTCAGAAACAATATTTATTTTCATCGTATAGTTAATTTATCTCAAAACTCAGATTCCCGATCGGGGCTAGTTGGAGATGGTATATTATCTATTTTATTGTATGGCAATTTAATTTCTTTATTTTAGTTGAAATCAAACATGAGCCTAAAGCAGATAACTTTTTAAAAATACCTAGGAATATAAAAATTTTGGAAAAAAAGTAGGTAAAAATTTAATATTTTTTAACGAAGTGGTTATGTTTTTTTTTCTGTAACTGGTGGTGACCCGC
Organism: Trichonephila clavata; assembly: GCA_019973975.1. NCBI lineage: Eukaryota > Metazoa > Arthropoda > Arachnida > Araneae > Nephilidae > Trichonephila > Trichonephila clavata. The sequence continues at coordinate 30,136 of BMAO01026293.1, read as the reverse complement.
ATTTTACACAGTACGAGCTTTTAAAACAGCCATACTCCAGTCGAATAATTTTGTTTGAAAAGTGATCAACAGATGTAGTTAAAGTCAGCACTAACCAAAATGACAAGAGCCATTTTCCTGTAAAATGTATTATTATATTCTAAAATTCTCACTTAATTCAGCACAAACTAGTGATTGTGATTACTATCTCTAATTACGAAACAGCTTCAGATCATAATTGATCTATCACTACTTTTCCGTTACGCTGGTGTAGGCGATAAAGTCGCCAAAAATGATACAATTGATGCCAAACGGAATATTCCCACTGGTAACCTTTTACCTCCACATTTTTAAAGCAAGTAGTTGTCTTTTCTTAATAGTAACGTCTTTTTCATAATACATCAAAAATGGTTGAAAAAATCATTAGAACTAATAGTTAATCATATTTTTAGTGTACATTGTGTATTGTCACCAATAACACCAACTTGGCGGCGAAACGGAAAAGTAGCAATCTATCTCCAGCATAACAATTTGAAAAAGATATTTTTTCCTGTTAAAATTATTTTATCTATAATAAAGTAATTTATCTTTATTTGCAAAAAAAAAAAAAAATTACCTTGCTTTTGAATAATAGATTCAATGTAGAGAGGAGCTTTTGCGTATGCCTCTAGTTGGGTTCAAAACATTTGAAGATATGGCAAAAATAATAATGTAGAATAGAGTTTTACATTTCAATTTCCGCGTAATGCATTGTTTATTATAGCTAGTTCCTAAAATGAAATATTATAATTTCAAATAGCTTTGAAATTTGTTACAAAATATTCACTTTATTATAAACACTTACTGATGATATGATTATATCTTTCAATTTAGAATAACTATTTCCTCAAGCTTCTTTTTCTGTATTTCTCACAATTTATCTGACAAAACTATAATTACTACAGTCTAATAAGCAGATGAAATCTTTCATAAAATTAAAGATATTTTTTTACGAAAAGGTTTTTTTTCAAAAAATCTAGCATGCTGAAAACATTCCATACAAAATTACTAACGTTTCTCTAAAATTATAGAATGGATAAAATAGAATTTGGAACAAGCATTTGTTTATAATTTTAGAACAAGAAACATTTTAAATGCATTTCTGTTCGTAATTGCTTCTTAAAATTTATTTAATTAAAGAATTTCGTACAATATGTCCAAAAAAGTTTTTTAACTATCACAATGTACAGTAACCATGATATCGTTTAGAACGATTATTTTTCGGCTGGCGATTCTTCACCTCTCTTTAAACAATTCCACGTATGTTTTATTTCTCTATAAATTTTATTTATTCAAGGGAGGAAGTGTATTTTTAGAAGTCCTAAAAATTGCCTGAATTTCTTTATTTCGATTGTTATGCACACTCTAAAAGAATCAGTTACCCCGAAAGGGTAAGGCCATTGCAGCACCAACTATAATTTCTATAACATGTAGAAAAAATTTACTTCTATCATATGTTTCTATTAAATGATAAGTTCTAAAAAAGAACAAAGTTGTAATGAAAAATAATTTTTTTACTAAGCAAAAATAGAGATGTCTTGCAATCTTGAGATGAATTTTGGAACCCAATTCTTGGAATTGATGTTAAAATGCGATTTTTTTGGCAATTTAAATCAAATTTAAAAAAAATGCGATTATTTGTTTTGAAGTAGAAAAAAACAAGCAATTACTTAGAAAGCATTTAATAATAACGAGAGTGAAGTAACCTTTAAAAACATCTTCATTTGATGACAAAAATAATAGCTCTTTTGGTAAGTATTAAAGGATGTAATGTAAATAATAATTTCGCATTTCCAAATTAAAATTACCTTTTTAAAATGAGTATCTCAATATTTTTAATTTGCTATAGTAAAAAATGATAACCATCGTGCCTCCTTTTTATTTCTATAGTTTACTCTAGAAAGATTAAATTTTTTACATAAAAAAAGGTCACTAAAGTTATTTTTGTAAAATACGTTATAATAATTGGAACGAAGCTAATTACTATAGAAATTTTATTTACAGAAGTTTAACTATTAAAAGTATTAAAATAACATATAAAACTCAAACATTTCTTTTTTTATATAACCTGTGCATAATGAGAATTTGTCCCTTCCTCCCTTAAAAAGAATGCAAAGAATAACAACTCGCAAATTTAAAAGCTTATCCACAATATAGATAATTACATTATTTTTTAACTTACTTTATAAAATAATATCTCGTTTTTTTTAATAAACAGTGGTAATACACACAAGCATTTAAATAAGTGCACTAGAAAAACAAGCAAATCGAATAGCCGTAGCTATTAATTTGAATAGTTATTTTTATAGTTAGAAGAAAGTATAATTTATTTACTAAAATAAAGTACTTGATATTGACGTTTAAACAACGCGAGGGCTTTTGGAAACGATCTCATGATTTTGAACTATGGTCAAGTAACGAGGACAACATCTGAGATGGAATCCTACTCTCCTTACTTCCACACCACGCCAAAGGGAGACCAAGAGCCTTGACAAATTTAACTTACATCAAATTTACTACACTGCAGGTCTTCAATGGTACAGGGCTTGAACACATGACAGCCCGGCCACGAGTTCATAACCATATCCACTAGACAACCACTACCTAATTACTCTCAAAATTAATTGTTTTTAATGCCATCTGTCTGACGGGGTCAGATCAAGGCCCATGAAATCCATCGTGGCAAAGGACTAAATGTACACCGTTAGCCGTAGCTTTGAGCACCATTCAGGTGACAGCTCTATTTGGCTTGGTTCCATCTCAATTTTGAGCGAGAACACCCTGGATAAGGTAAGGGCCCCCCACTTCTCTTCCTCTTCCACCAACCTCACTAGAGGACTTGCAGCTCAAAGTTGTTTAGAGTACTCCCATGCCGCTAAGACATTACATATTTACAGGAATCCATGCCTTCTCTGGGATTTGAACCCAGGCATTACAGCACAGCAATCAGCGTCACCAACCACTATATGGGATGGGCGGCTCAAAATTAGTAATGTGTTAAAAGAACTTTTATGAAATTAATGAATAAAGAGAACACCTGAAGCGACATTCAATTTCTTACATAGTAGCTTTAGAAACTTTCCTTCATCAAACAATATTATTGATTTTATTGGATCAAACAGCATTTTTATTTGTTAACAATTCAAAATATCACAACTAATGTTTCGAAAAACTAAAAACAGCGTTCCTCCCCCCGTAATGCAATAAGCATAAAACGTCTTATAATGTAAATGTCATACAGGAAATTAGTCCATTGATTGAAAATCTAAACAACCTTGAATCAGAAAAAGAATTTAAAAAATTACATTGACGTTTTTTAAGTTGTCTATTCAATGTATTAATGGCTTTTCAAATTCGAAAGTCGTGTGTTGAATCGCTGTTGTCATGGGTAAAAATAATGAATCCCGAACAAAGCAATTGAAATAACTATTATTTAGTTCACTAATATTGAAATACGCTATTAATAAGTCTTCTGATACATGTTACAGTGATCATGTTTCAATTCTATGGAGGTATTGCAATAATTTTCTAGACGAAACTTGTTGAGATTTAATATGTTTCATTGTGTGTGTGTTTATAAAAGTTTATGTATAAATGAGATAAAATAGAAAAAGTCGAAGTATTCGGAATAATAACTATTTAAAAAGCATTATCATTTTTTGCTGTACCCGTATCAATATTAAAATTTTTTATTTTGGTTGTCTCAGTTGCCTCCAATATTTTCCAGTCTAATACGTGGATAATAGGGCGGGTCACGGGTATATGGAAAAAATTATTATAAATTGGAAAAAAAATTTGGTATGGAGATTGGGAGAATAATAATTAAAAAATAATAATTTCAAAACTTAATGCTTAATGTCGAATTTTCGGAAAAGGGAAAAAGACTCAATTTTGTGATTAGAAGACGTTCCGACTCAAAATAAAACTATTTTTTTTACAATATAAATAACCTCCTAAGTGATGGTTATTGATAAATTAATACTGTGAGAGAGAATAGTTCAATATACTTTTCAACATTTCATAACCCCAACTCTCTCATTGTACCGTCAGATCAATCCGATCCGAGCTTTTTTTCCGTCTTGGCACAACAAAATTTCTACAATAGTATTTTTAAAAAAAATTTAATACAAAAAATCTGTTAATTGTATACCTGATGTTTATTCTTATAACCCCTAAGTAGGTGTCCTCTTATCGCAATAAATGTTAAAAAGTACTGAAAAACCTATTTTCTTTAATAAAAATTACTTTGAATTTTTACTATCAAAAAAACTTCCATACCTAAATCGAACTCTCCTTGTGGCAGTACTTAAGATAAAAGTGAAAATTTTTATTTTATTTCCCCCCTCATTTGTGTAAACCAGCGAACATCTCTTCCACGTAGGTAGGTTCTTAAATTCTGGAAAAGAAATTTTTGATCCATCCCACTGGATAATTGATCGATTATTCCAGATTGAGTAGAATGTGAATACGTATTTAATTCAACATAACCTCTGATAGCAATTATTTTATACATACCTATTTTTATGCGATGAATGTTTTATATTACCTGCTTGGTTATTGTTAGATATAATACGATTCTGCGCTATAAAAGAAATGTAATCAAACCATGATTACACAGAAATTTTAACGCCAGATCGTTCTTGAGGTTGCCAAGTTTCTAAAAATTGAGTGGATTTCCGGATTTGAGGGGTTTGCACCATTTGGCGACCCTGTGGAAGTCGAATGCGATATTTAAATATTGAAAAATCACAAATAGCGAATCACTAAGCTTTTATTTGTATTTGTTTCCGTTCTCTTGTTAAGTATTTTGAGATATCAATTGTGCAATTTAATTTAACATTCTTAAATTAAGAATTCTCTTAAATGAGCTAATTGTTGTGTGGACGCATATCATTACTTTGTGTAATTTTGATGTGGATGATTATTTCAACTCAATTGAATATAATTAATTCAGTTAATGTAAATTTGTTTGTAGGCAAAATGAATACGTATTGATGATGAAGCACGTGTAGCATTGTTTCAGTGTGTATTGATGGTTAATCAAAAATAAATACTTGTCAACAATTTAGTTAAAAAATACAATGGTATTGTAAATATATGTGTGTTTTTCGTTTATCCAGTGACAGAATATTTGTTTTCTACTATGAAATTCGATTAACTTGTCGTTTCTGGTCAAATGACTGATATAGCATGATATTTTCAGATGGTGTTAAATAGTTTTAATTCTTTACCCATTCGCGAATGATTGTATTATGTTGTGTAAATACTGTGGAACAAAATTTACAAACAAATGAGTAAATAATTTATAATATATTTCCATTTTTCCTCAGCCATTATTTTTTTAATCCCTCAAAATAGATTCATATGGTGGACTTACTAATGTTTATCCTATTTTAAGACAAAACTGAGGGGAGAACGAAAAAGGAATCACTTTCCTAACTGAAAGGCCTCTTTTGTCAGATAAGTGTGTTTTATCTCTCTCTCTCGTTCAAGGTCTTCCCCAGAAAAGGCCCCACCTGTCTTTCTTCCCTTGACACCCCTCAAGATAAATTTCCTCTCGAAGGATTTATTTCTCTTCCAGAAGCTCATGTGTGACAAAATTCAGCTGTAGGGAACGGGTGAAAAAGAGCCTTTCTTCTTACATTTCCCGTCGCGACATGATATTGAAGTTTTAAATCTTTTCCCCTCTCAGTGTATTAGGCACGGACGAACATCCGGCGGCGGACACCATTGAAAAATTGGAAACGTTTACATACATCATTATTCACTCTATAAAAATAATTTTGTACCGATCCTGCCGTCTACACTCAGTTTTGTTATTCGAGGTTGACCGTGATTTTTGTTGTCATCGTTTCATCTTTCAGCATCAAAGGATTGGTAGAAATTTTTCTTTTTGTCCACCTGCAAGTTATTTTTTTAGATTTTTTCATAAAAAGCAGGTTTTTTACTCATATATAGATTTTGTATTATGTCAAGTACTACAAATGAAGCTTTTGAATAATAATATTTCAGACGATTTTGAAGAGATTAATTCATGACGGCCACATGATGTAATGTAATCACGTGTTCTAATGGTCTAAATTCACGTGACATCATAGTCACATGATAACTATAAACACGTGTCTCCAGCTAATTAGTTCATGTGCTTCGCTGTAGCCAACTTTTACTTTTGTGGATTCTTTAAAAAGTATATATTTGTAAGCAATAATTATGTTCATTTATAAATAAAATGTATTTTATTTAAGGCAATATGGTACCATCTTCACAATTTTTTTTATTTTTAATAACTGATATTTGGTTTTAATTGTATTTTATAAAGGTTGATATTTAATAATAGTTCAATACAAAAAATTTTTATTTGTTTTAAAATTTTTGTAAAATTTAAATTTTTTGAACTATTTTTTAACATTTTTTAAATTTTAAAGGCTTTTTTAAATATGTTTCTTTTCTTTCAAAATTTTTTTTCCAATTACCTTATACTATAACTGTACCTGGGATTTTTTCTGCTGCTGCTCTTTAATTTTTTATTAATTTTTTTATAGTTAAACTTCCAAAAATTCTCACAAGTCGTTAATTTTGATTTAGAAATATTTTAGAAAAAGTACTAAACGTGTTAGAGCTAATTCCATGCACAGTTTTACAAAACATACATTTCAGAACATGTATAAAAAATTTCAAACCCTTACTTCAAAAACTAAACAAGATATCAATCATTGGCATGGCCAAGTAATTTTAGCACGTTTTTCATATGTTTGTATTTTACAATAATGCAACTAATGAACTTTTTAATAACAGAAAGTAATATATATACTATACTTAAAAAAATTTTAATTTTAAAATTTAAATATGATTCGGCTCATCTAGGGCACAAATGCGACCCAATGCCGAAAACCCGAGGTCAATCGGTTGCTTATTGGCTGAGAAAAAGGTACGACAAAATATGGAACGAAGACGAAGACGAAATTTGCGTCCTAATAGCGCTTTTTTTACACTACGTGAAAAACGCGCTAAAAAGCCTTAGGGTTTTGAATAATAGTATATGTACAAAATTTCAACATTGAGAAAGATGAGTTGGAAGTTTTCAATCCATGAATAGCATAATATAATATTCCTCGAATAGTCTGAAACTTTTATGAAAAGTTAATTATCTTTTTTAAAACTGCTTACCATAAGAAATTGCACAAATGTAGAACAATTAAACAGTATGCTGTCATAATGAATATTTAGAAGAAAACGAATGAAAGCTCAATATTTCATAAAACTTTATCTTAATAATTATTAAAAAAATACACACACACACACTTCAGAGCTAATTCCACGCTCAGAGCTAATGCACAACATGTACAAAAGATATTTATGCCTTTATTTTTTATTTCCATGATTTTAAAAGCCTTCACGTGTTAAATACTGTACACGAATGAAAGCAGACTCATTTTTTGCTCATAAAATAGAAATTTGATAAACTAAAATATTTTTCAATAATTAATGTTTTAATTCAGGTTTTAATATTTTTATTTGAAATTATTAAAAAGCGAGTAATATTAGCCACATTTTTAAGATAAGACAAACAGTTACGAGATAAATGCAGCTAAATGTCTACCAAAATTACTGAATTAGAGTAATACATCACTTTTTCCATAATTATGAACTGACAGAGATTAATGCAAAGATTTTTTTTAATAAATACCCTGAAAACGGAATGCGAAAAAAGAAATAATAATATTCGAATAGAAGTCTTTAAGCCTCCAGTTGATGCTTGTAAAAAAGACTGATTACTTTAAGATGTTGAAATTTAAATCTTGAGTAAACAACTAAACAAAATATTTACTTCCGGATATCCGTTACGCAGCAAGGTTCAATAAAAACAATTCATCAAAGCGACCGTTGTTGTCAGTCCTTCATGTTATTGTTTTTTTTAATGTATAGAATGTTTAATGTCTAATAAAACTCATTAGTTCGAAATTATATTTTTTTTCAGAATAAACCCAACTAGAAAAACCTAGTTGTGTTGAAAATAAGACATCATTCTCACCAATCTACAATCGTGATTCACAACACCCCTATTTTCGGCCAACCTTGATACAGAACAACTCAACTCTACTCTTGTTTCAGGCATCTTACCAAAGGAATTAAGTCATAATCGTTTTTCATGTAAAGTAGTAAAGTTATTTTTTGTTTAATTTTTTTGCTTTTGCTTATGAATCAAGAGGCACTCTTTTCAAGGTTGCCTGAAACATCTCCAGTCAATTACCTTCGTTTTTTTTTTTCAAATACTTTACTTACTGAATGTAGAAACTTATATGAAAAAACGAGGGAAGTTTTTCATGAACATTTATTTGAAATTAGTATCGTTAACCTTTTCTCTCCTGTTTTCTGTGTTGCATTTCTACTTTTGTTTAAAAAAAATATTTCTTTTGTTATTCTATTCTATTCCATTCGCCATGTTGAATTTCTATCTTTCCAAAGGATTGTTTTAAATTGGCTTCGTTTTAGATCTGCTTCTTCCAAATTGTTTTGTAAGCTCTCATATATATACGCATACGCGAAATATGTTTATTATTCATGATATTATCTTCAAATTTAAGCATTAAAGATCGAATATTGATAAAGAAATTGTAAAATAAAAGCTTAAAAAGTAATAAATGAACTGGAATAATAAATTATTTTCTTTTTAAAAGGCAGTTCAGGATCAATTACTGCTTATAAGAAAAAACGGAAGCATAGTTTACTAGAACAATATTGTTCAATAATTCCATAACAATTAATAACCAATTTATTTCACCAGTCCACAGGTTCCCAAAGTGATTATTACGGACCCCTGGGGGTTCCTGTAAGAACTGAAGGTATCCGTAGACAACGTTAGGAGGTCCACGAATCAGTGCAGGGGTTTATACATTGGGCGCTTTGGCTGGGCGCCCAGTTGCCTGGAAAAGCTGGACTTAACTAGATTTTCCTTGGATCTGCCATTACCAAGGGGACGTATATTTTCTGTGCCCAAGGCTCACAAAATGAGCTTAAACCGGCACTACCACGAATTAAAATATTTGTAGCCCATTTCCATTATTATGCAAGTTAAAATAAACTAGTAATGATTTTTAGTATCAAAAAATTTAGAGTAACGATTAAAAATTTTAGAATACAGTAATATCCAGAACTTACGTGAAAGGTGGGACCTAGTGATAACCGCATAAGTCAGAGTATAATTTCGCATATAAATACATATAAATTATTTTTAGAGTGAGCCGGAGAAAAAAAATAATATTTAAGATAGTTTCAAAAATCTAACAAAGTAGTCCGCAGGCTCAAAGATTTTTTTCTGTCCCGCAAAATTTCCTCGTAGCATGGTAATGATTCTCTTCTTCCTTATTTTGTTGAAAAAATACGATCATCATAGTCTAAAATTTGTAACCCTTTTTTCAATTAAACTGATGCTTTCTTTCAAAAATTCCCAACCATCATTCGATCTTCTGATTGAACTGGGTTTAAAGACTCAAGCTCTTCAATATCTTGCTCTTGCTCGTGCATTTGTATGAGCTCATCCATTGTCAGCTCCTGATTATGCAGTTCTTGAATATCACTACTACTTCTAAGTTTACTTGCCTGGCAAGAGATCGACAATTTCTTCAATTACATTACCAATTTCATCAGGCTCTGGGATTGATTCCACATAAGTTTCAGGGATGAAAAAAAAGACAGTTTTTTTCCGGATGTCATTTAAAGTTTTTTTGTGAAACTTCATTCGAATATTGTCCGATGATTCTCACTGCATCTAAAAAACGAATTGTTACCAGAAGTCATTAACAGAGATTTCATTGTGCAGCGCTCAAACAAAAGACGAATGGACGAGATTTGAAAATATCGCGTAAGTCGAGGTATTATTGTAAAAATTTTATATATGTACATAAAGTATATGACAAGCGACGCGCAGTGAAAATCGGGGCGATCACGCGTGCGGCCATTTATGCAGGTTTAAACAGGAACGGAATCTCTTCGCTACGTTCAATATCTTTTTAAAATAAGGCAGTATAAAGAGTCGTGAATTTAGTCAGTAGCTTAGGTTTGCTTTGCGCATGATCCCCGATATGTGAAATGTATGCAACAAATTTTTCTTAGTTTTGAGCAGAAAGCAGTATTTTTCTTTGTACTGTACGAAGATAATGATCTCATTAGTGCCCACATCGCATTGAAAAAAAATGTGTTCTTATATTTTAATGCAAAATTATAATTTGAATAAATATTACTTCAGATATTACAATGTTTCCTTATACTTTATTTCTAGATCAACGTTTGCCATTCAGGGCATCAAAGTTAAATTTATAATTTTTCTATTGTGCATTAAAATAAATTATTTCACTTGGAGGCTCGTAGCCAAATAGTTGGTGTAAATATGTGTCTATATACACAGTAAATTTGGGAATCACTGCATTAGACGATGCATTTTGTGACTACACACACACACACACACAACACACACATTAATATGTAAATAAACAAACTTACCAAGAAAGGAAGTTACCTTTAGAAAATATTTATAATTTAAATTCTAATACAGCGTTTTACCACATTGTTCGAATCAATCAATTAAGTTTTTGCACTTACATTGAATGCATTTCACAACCAAGCTCTTAAAGAAAATGATGAGAGTATTTTAAAAGAATTAAAAATTAATTTTGATAGTTAAAAGCCGTGGGTGTTAAAGTTAATTCCCAAAGAATTGAAGCGAATATTCTATTCGTTAAGAGTTGAGTGAATAAGTGGCTGACTAATAAGTAAGAAAGATTAAATGAAGCATGTTTAAAGGTTATTTATATATATATAATACCTAACTATACTTAGTAAGATAACTAAAGACGTTAAAATATGCATAATTAAAAATATATACAATCGAGTTTCTTTCTAATAAATTAAAGAATTACTGATGTAATTAATCAAAGAAAACTACTTAATACATAATATAAAAGAATTTCTAGGAAAAATTTATTATTCCTTATTTAGCATGCCAAAAATTTGACTTTTTTAGTAATTGTTCAAGAAGAATTTTTAATCGTACGTGTACTCTTAATGATAGATATGCATATATTTCCTTTTTGATAAAAAAAAAATGTTTGATGACTTGAGTAGCGAATAATTTATTTTTAAATATTATTTATAATATTCGTCTCTAAACCAGTTAGCTTTTCGTCTGAGCATGTTTGAATGTTAAACGCCTCTAGTTACTTTCGAAGAACGTTCCAAAAGTAAATTTCTGCGTTTTTTTTATAGAGAAGATAGTACACCATTTAAAAAAAAAGAAACCACATCCACTGCTAGTTCAATGATGGAGGGAGTGTTTGAGTAGGAGGTAAGACGCACGCGCAGAGTACCGAAGAAGACAGAGTATCAGTAAACCGGCGTGCTTTATGTAAATTGTGATGGCTAAGTGATAAGGGCTCACAATGTGGTCGTAAATGTAAGTGCATTTTGTTATCCGGTATGAATGAGAAAGTGAGACTATAGTGTGTCCCATTCATGAACCCATATAGACTGTGTAAGGAGAAAAGTTCATGTATAACGTCAAATGGTTGGTCGCTGGTGCTGCGTGTTCAATGAAGGAGTACAGAGTGTGCAGGATGGTGAAAGTGGACGTCTACTACATCGACAAATGGAAACAATATTTCAAGAGTGCAGGACATGGTGTTGGTGGACAAAGTAATAGCAATGTCTACACTACATATTGATCGTTTACAGACATATTACATGCTCCATGATGTATTGGGTTTTCGAAAAGTGTCTGCAAGATGGTTGCTGAGAAACCTGACCTGAAAGACAAGAGTGCAAGAACGGGTATCAGCCTCGGTCACTTGATGCCCTCCGAAAGGAAAAATGAGTTCCTGTTCAGAATCAGCACAGGTGATGAAATATGGGTGCACCTCTCTACGCTAGAAACCAATGTCGCCTGAATGACATAGGTCATAGAATCATCCCAGCTAACCAGTGAGGAGAAAATGCTTCCAAAACAATGACTATTTCTTGCATCACAAGGCACCGAGGATTACAAGAGTAGTTTGTTCAAACTAATTGCACGCTATGATAAACATCTCAATGTCGCTGGTGATATAGTCAAAAAATAGTTCAAGGTGTATAGTTCATGATGTAAATTTTTGGCAATAACGTTTCGGGATGAAATAAAAGGAACAAACTTCCTTTAAGAACGCTCCTTGTCAAGTGTGAACAAGGAAGAGAATTACTTTCACACGCGGACACAAAGTTAACTGAAAAGGGAGTATCGAGGCGATCTTCGTACGTCTCGCATCGCATGTCCCATATCGCAGGATGATTTCTGATGTCTTTTATAAAGAATTACACGTTGGAACCATTAAAAACTTTTTCAATACAATCACAATACACTTTTTCAATACACAAGTAACCGCATGTGAAGATCATAGCTTCCCCTTTATCTTTTTAGTTGGGTCAACAAGTGAGGAGGAAAACATGAGTTTCGAGAACTTAATTGCAAGAAGTGCCACTTGGCCATGTATGAAGGGACCTAGGTGATTTCTATTCAAAACTAACTCCCGACTGTCTGTTCCTTCTATTATGTGCGACACTAGTTGACACGTGTAAAAGGGTCCTAACTGGCCTCAGTCTTTGTTAGTTTCGACTTCTGGTAGAGTGACTACCATAACATTGAAAACTCATGAAAATAACTTTATAGGATTAGAAAAAAATTTAAGAGTTCAGTCTCTTTTGATTACACAGTATTCTAAAATGAACTTCGAAACATCGTCTATCTCTAGCAGTGAATTCTGAGCTGCTATTCAAAAGTAGGGCAAACCTGCGTAATTCGTAACAAATAAATGTTCGTGGAGTGAGTGAGTGAATAGTTACGTCGCACTGTTCATTTACAAGAGGGCTTTTGGCGATAAATATGCGTGAAAGTACAATCTCACAAACATTGATACTAAGCGACTCGAACGACTGCCGCCTTTCATTAAATGGTAGTAAGCCTAGGCATAACGAAGGATATAATAATGCAGTCTTGCCACTGTTGCCAGCTGGCGTAAAAAATTGAAATACACAGTTTTTCGGAGAATATGTCTTGGAATAACATTTGAAGATTAAAAATATTAGTATCATAATCTTACTGAGGCCAAAGCCTTCGGCCTGGTTGGTCCAGGCTTTAAAACGTCTTTGGTGTCTGGTATAAGCTACAAGGAGGTTGTAAGCACTTGATATCCGCGGAAATTCCACAACATTTGAAAACTAGGAATTTCCTAGAAAGGATAAATTTTATTGAATTTATTCTCGTTTTATCTTAACAGAATTCTACACTTGAAAATGAAAAAGTATGTGATCTATTTGGCGGAAAATATCAATACCTTTAGTGTTTCAAAATCTTAAACTGTAAAAGGAAGAAACAAGTTGAATTGCAATTCATTCTATACCCGGGGGAAGTAGGAGAAAATTCCGTGTACATTTTGATTCTAAGTTGATAACCTTTTTGTTATAATGAAATTTTTGTTAAAAAAAAAAGAATATTTAATTAATCACAGGGCGTTTCCTTCCTTGATGGTGTGGTTTTATCAATGCACGTTACGCGTCAAATCAAATGAGTTTTCCTCTAAAAGAATAAGAGCTGTCATGATGAAATATTATTTTTATCTTAGAATGAACGCATTGTTGGTCCTTTGAAGTTTCAGCTGATATAATTTATTTTATTTTATATTTAAAAAAATTCTGTACACAGGTTAATTTTGTGCAGCCTAATTTTTTTTCAGAAGAAATTGATTTTCTTTAAATTTACGATTTATTAGTTCACATTTGTTTGTGCAAAATAAACGAAATAAATAAATATCGAAATAATTCTCAAGTAGATATCAGTTTTCTGAAATATGCATTGTGTAACCATTTTTATTAAATGTAAAGTTAAATGGATTTATTTTAGGACTAAGATTTTTCTGTGACCGCGGTAACCTTATAGTCAAGGTCACGGACTCGTGGTTGGCATGTAATGAGTTCGAGTCTGGTACCACTGAAGACCCACCGTCTAGGGGTGGCTAATGCATTTTTCTGCCGAAGCTCAATTGTCCTCCCGTTGGTATGTATGGAAGCTAGGAGAGGAAGGCGTCAGCTCAGGTGTCATCCTCGTCACTTTACCATAGTTAAAAATTGCGAGGTCCGTCGCTAATAGTCCTCGTGCAGCTTTATAATTAATATACCTCTCACTCACTCATTAAGATTTTCCTTGACCTTTTATCTGTCGCTGCTTTTCATGCTAACTAAAACCAAGGTAACCTAATGGTTATGGTCACGAACTCGTGGCCGGAATGTCGCGGGTTCGAGTCTTGGTCCCACTAAGACCCTCCGAGCAGAGAGAGCCGACGTACAATCTGTCGAGGCCTCTAGTCCTCCCGTGTTGGTGTGTTATTTAGAAGTAGGTGGTGCCATCTCAGGTGTCGTTCTCGTCACTGACTCAGATTCAAAATTACTAGGTCCGTTGCCAATATCCCTCGAGCTACTTTATAATGCAATGTTATAAAACTCTCATTCATGCTAACTAAAACATAATATTAACATTTCAAATATTTTGTTGAAAAATATAATTTACATTCTTACATAATACTTTACATTTAATGTATACTATACGGATTCTAAAGAGTCCAATAAATAATATAAATTCTTATAAATTTATGCTTGCCAATTTTTTCGATTTATGTATTCAACAAACAACAAAAGAGTATTTATTTTTGTTAGAAAATTCTGAGGTTTTGCAACTTGCGTTTTGAAATGTTTTACAGCTGTATTCAAATCATCGTACGATTATCAAATAAATTATCAATTATAATTTAGAACACAAATATAAACAAAGGTAATATATGAAACAAAAGTTATTCAATTATATGTAAGTTTTTCTTAAAGAATCACAAATACACACACACAAAAAAACCCAACGTTTTTTTATTATTTATTTATTTATTTATTAAGTTCAAAATATTGACTGATAAAAAAACAACTCCAGTTCCTTCAACATTAACAAGTCAATTTTTAATGTAATATTTTTAATTACTTCCGTGTTAAAAACACATATTTTAAAATAATTGAATAAAATATATTGGAAAAATAAATACGAGTTTGTGTCTTTACTGTACATAAAAAAAAAACACTTTTCCAGGAAAATTTTATGAGCACAATTTTTAGGTTCTAAAATAAATTGAAAACACTAAATGACACTAAAAAATTGCTAATTAAGAAAAAACTAAGACATCGCAGTTCTTCCATCGTAGAAAAGAAAAGCACAAAAAACAGTTTAAGGACAACACGAATTTATTTATTTAGTGTGAATTTAATAAAACATTTCCGGTACTCATCAGTTTAATGATGGAGAAGAAACAAGAGAACTGATGGGCTTGACTCTTTTAATTATTTAGGTCATCTTTAAGAGGGGAAATTTAATTTAATAACAGCAAATTGATGTTCTTTTTACTCGCAAAACTAATTTGATTTTGGTTATGAAGACATTTTATATATTAACAAAACACTTTACACATTAGCTAATCGTATTTGCTTAACGGGGAGTATTTATGTTTATTTTCCTCGCTTTAAAGCTTCAATTTATAATAATAAAATCTTTAGAATTGTTCAATTTAAAGGAATTAAACAACTCAACGTAGCTTTCCAACAATCAAGTGACTTAATATATATTTAAATCGATAAAGTTATTTTTCTCTAGAAATCCATTAGACGTAATAGCCTGACTTCACAGACAATAAAATTTCTAAAATAAGATTGTATTCAATATTTTTGAAAAGTTAGCTTTCTATATATTAGTATGAGTCATAAACGCCTTTCCAAAAAAAGGAAAGTTTTTACTGTGCTCTTTGTGAGTTAATTCTGAAGCTTTTTGTTTAGGTAGGTGTCTTTATGGCCTGCTGAAACAACAAATTTATATCTAACATTATCAGCTCTTACTTAGGCTCTTACCATGGCAACCGAGGACACGTTTTTGTATAGGTTTTAGTTATTTTGTTCACTTTGTCGCCTGTTTTAGCTGAAAATGTTTTATATACATAAGTTATTCAATAGTTATCTAAAGAGCAAGGAAATTTTTAATTTTCGTTTTTGAATGCTAAACTTTTACCCAGAATTATTTTTTCCTAGGTGAAAATAAATTATAATATTATCGATATAAATTATATAGTCTTAAATTTATATGGTATCAGTTCAATTTTATTGCGAACAAAAAAAATTGTGTTTTCATTTTTATTTTGGAATTTCATATTTAGATCAGACAGGATATTGGTCAGCTATTGCTATAACCGGTGGTCTGTGAAAATTTTTGACGTTCCGAGGAATAGTTTGAATGTTATTTATATTTTTATGAAGAATTGGTTTGAAAAAAGACGAGTAACAAAACGGTTATGAAATATATATTACACTTTAAAAAAAGTTCTAGCTGCTATCTTTAGCCAAATTCCTTCTGAGTATAGCGATTTTTTACCGGTGTATTTAGCGATACTTGGAAGTTAGAGTTTGCAAACTTGGTAAATTGGTGGCATAACATTTTAATTTGATAATAATGCTTTGCGTTGCTGGTTTGTTCGGTACTTACGTGTAATCGCAACAATCGCCAACTTTGTTACTAACTCGCCAAGATGGCAACCCCGATTTCCTATGTGTCGTAAGCGCTGAATTAGCATCCATGTGCTTCATTTCATATAATGTCGCCAATAGGCTGCGATAATACGTAAGTACCGTTTGTTCTTGCTTTTCGTGAAGTTCCTGGAACAAACATAATATCGCAAACTATTGGCGACGCTATATGAAACGAAGCACATGAATGCCAATTCTGCGAAATTGTGACTGCCAACTTGGCGAGTAATCTTGAACGTTGGCGATTGTTGCGATAATATGTAAGCATCAAGTTCCTTTTCAGTGATATGGAAATGTAAATAGAGACATAAATAAGTGGTAATATAGTTATAGTGATCCCCATATAGTGGTCAGACGAATATAAAACTATACATTTAGTGGTCCATGTAGTTCTAAAGGTTGGTGACCGCTGATATATAGCTAGTTGTAGCAAAGAACGTAACTTTGAATTAGGATCAAAAAACAAGGACAATATCTAAGGTAGCATTCTACTACACTTTCCTAACTTATACCCATGAGATGACATCTGATTCTATTTTTCTAGATTTATTAATTGTTTATTGACCTTAAAATCAGAAGCTACACGAGGGCTACCGGTGAAATGGCCTCCCCTAGGAGACAACACCCCCCCCTCCGCATATCCTTTTATTGAACAAAAATACTTATATTTTACATTTTTTTAAAATTTAATTTAATTTTAATTTATATCTCACTGAGAAGTATCATGACGGCTATTGGCGACGAACTTCATAATTTTGAGCCACGGGCAAGTGATGTAGGTGACCCTTGAGGTGGCACTGCCCTCTTTAAATTACCACAACGTAGAAATTTTTTAGGTGCTTACGTATTATCCCAACCGTATTGGCGACATTATGGGAAATGACGCACATGATTGCCAATTCCGCACGTACGAAACATGCGAAATCGGAGTTGCCAACATGGCGAGTTATCTTGAACGTTGGCTTTATTGCGATAGAACGTCAGTACCATTTCTTACAAAAGAAGTCACAAAGATGAGTTAAAACAGTTTACAGGAAATAAGGCTATTGGAAACGGACGTTGTAATTTGGAACCTTGATCACGTGAAGACATCTAAAGCAAGTATCTCCATCGCCAGACTTCAACATCCCGCCAAAGTGAGGTTTTCAGCTTCGATAGATTTTATGAGCATTAGACCTTTACACGGTCGGTCTTTAATGGCCCCATGCCATTAGACCCATGATCGGGCCCATGACTCAACAGAATGCAGATCACGAGTTCGCGATCATGCCCACTCGGTTTCCACTGTCTTTCTAATGCAATATAAATCGGGTAAATAAACATTGGTGAAAATTATTTCCAAATTATGGTCGATGCAACCCAATGTTATATAAGTGACCCGTTTAGAAAGTAATAAATCATTACATGTGTTTTCACCATTAATAACTTTTTGCAGATGTTTAAAATGCAATTATATCACCCAATGAATTACCACAAAATCAAAATGAGCAGTTAAAGTTTGATTTATAAATAAATCTCAAATAATTACAACCAATAACAAATATCCATACGGGACAGTTCGGAAAATATCTTAAGTGATTTTAGGCATGAAAATTATCGAGGCGTGATCCTGGCAATGCTAATTCTACGTTACATCGTATACCTTTAATTAGCTTTCTTGGAGAAACATTTGTCACTAAATGAATTAACATATAAATTACTTAATAAGCGACATAGCATCCACTTCAGTAAAAAAAAAAAACTTGCAAAACTTCATTTATAAGTTTCATTAAGCAAACAAGTTTTGTCAATATCTTATCTAAGATCGACGTAAAAGAGTTATGCATATTATTAATTAATCTGGGACCTAGAGACCCAACAGATATCAGAAGCCTATCAGTATTCTTTGGTGTGAATTGTCTCACGTAACCTGATAATTAAATGCGATATAAGAGACGATACACTAGTTTAGAGTTTCGAGAAATATAATATGCAATTGCTTTACACGCATATTTTTTGTCTTGGTTCATTTTCATTTTGGGTATCATATCAACTTCCAGAGAGAGAATCGACTGAAGGTAGCAAGTTCAAATCTCGATTACAAAAAGCCTCACTGAGTAAATTAATACGAAATACTACACTGGTGTGAAAAAGTTAAGCATAAATCGTAAAATGCGAATAACATGGAGTAAATATTCGTAAAATTATTCCAAATTTCTTGCGGATATTAATTGGGTGAAGAAGCAACATCGGGTTTATGCAAAACCTTTCAGTCGACTACGTCTTGCGTGAAACACCGGCGCATGTCGGAACGCGGAGAAACCGATTCACGCAGCATAGGCAGTTCAGACAAGTTTCGTGCAACTGCTGTGCGAAGGAACGTTGTTAACCATCAAACAAGGTGAATGATGGCACAAAGACGCCAATTGGAAATGTTTACGAAAGGAAGAATCGTTGGGATGCTGGAATCCTCACGATCACAAACCGAAGTGTCTCGAATTCTGAATGTGGACCAGTCCGTGATTTCAAGACTGTGGCAGAGGTTTCAAAGAACGGGAGATGGTACCCGACAACCAGTATCAGGTCGACCAAGAGTCACAACCTCTCGCCAAGACCGATATCTGGTAATAAGTGCGTGACGTCAGAAGGGCAGTACTGCCAGATCACTGGGTTCGGCGCTCACAGTCGCCACAGGAATACGAATTTCGAGACAAACTGTTTACAGGAGACTCATTCATGCTGGCCTGTATGCCAGAAGACCAGCAGTTTGCATTCTCCTCACGTCTGCGCATAAACGCGCTCGTTTGAACTGGAGTTTGAAACATCAACATTGGAGTGTGGGAGAGTGGTTATTAATCCATTGTTTGTCAACATCGCATTTCCAAACTGCACAGTTATAGGCGGAATACTCAACACACAAGTATGAGGGAAATGACACTCGAGTTGGCAATACCGTTCCGAATTTATACACGCCAACGGGAGGATTTGGCGCTTGAACAGAGTAAACGTGCACTTGGGCTTTAACGACACCACAGCTGAAACCCATACTTAAGTCGATAGAAACAACGTCGGCCACGAGTTCACGACCGGTCGGCTACCACGGCCACATCAGTAATGCAAAACATTTAGATTTGTTAAATCTAGTAAGTTATACAAGATGTCAGGGTAACCAAGAAGTTTAGGCTCCAAACCCTTGAACGAAGATGTGTTGGTAAAAATGTGTATTTGAGTCCTGTTTTAAATTAAATATTAAGAATTATCAGGAATGAATGACAAGATTGCAAAATTTAATAATTCTCAGATGAATAAGCAGAAAATGATAATTAATATTTCATTGCAAAGATGCAATATGAAATTTTGAGTTTGTAGCATTGTTTTTGTCCAATAGGCGACAGCAGTGTTGTAATCAAGATGTTTTTGAAATTGTGAACAGAAGTGGAAATAGCGTCGCAGCGGGAGATGGCGTTTTGTGTGCTCTTGTTTGCAAAAAGTCTGTCAGTAATCACTGTTCAGCGAGAATTTCTTAGAAAGTACCATAGAAATGCACCGACTTCTAAGAGTATAAGAAGATGGTATAAACAGAAACAGGAAACTGAAGGTCTGTGTTACGGCAAAAGTCCAGGGTGACCAGGTTATTCGCCAGAGAACGTTGAAAGAGTGCGAGAAACTTTTATACGCAGTTCAAAGAAATCGACGGTTCGTGCTAGTCGTGAACTTGTGTTACCTGAGTCTACCGTATGGACTGTGTTGAGAAAAAACTGCATTTTAAGCCGTACAAATTGAAAACTTTGCAAGCATTGAACCGTAGTGACAAGTTGCAAAGTCTAAATAACTGCCTTTACATGGATGAAGCTATGCAAAACGATCATTTTTTTCAATCAACTCGTATTTACTTTAAGTCAAGAAACGTTACGTACGAAAAAATTTCATATTGTATCTTTACAATGACATCCTAATTATCATTTTCTGTTTATTCATCTGGGAATTATTAAATTTTGTAATCGTGTCATTCATTTCTGATAACCCTGTACTTCATGTAGAAGGTTTAATACATGTAAAATTTGCGAAAGTCCTTACGTTGTTTTGGCGTGTATGTTGAGAATGAAATGCCCTAAGTGTGATATTTACCTTGGTACATGACCAGAGCTAAAATTTTCGAGGCACGTCGACTGTAATTAGCTAGTATTTGTATTGGACAAAAGATAGGTGGCCGCAGTGGGCTAAAGGACATGGTCAAGAGCTCGTTCCCGGCGTATCACGGGTTCGAATCCTGGTGCACCTGAAGACTCGCCGTGTAGAGTAGACCGATGCACGTTAAATGTGTCGAGGTTAAAAGTCCTCCTGTTAGCATGTTGTGGTAGTTCGAAAAGAGGAGTGCCAGCTCAGGTGCCGTTCTCTTCACTTGACCTCGGTTTAAAATTACGAGGTCCGTCGCCAATAGCCCTCCCTCTCAGGGGGCTCATCTTCTTTAGATGAGTACGGATGTCACAATCCCGAGGTGCCCTAGTGATCTTTTCATTTTCCTAAGGGGTTTACTGTCATTGGTAAACACGAGTTTTGTACTTACATACCCGGGGTACCCTAGTGATCCTTCTCTTTTTTCTCGACCTTCCTTTTTCTCTTCCTATCCTATTCCAGTTCAGAACACAGACGATCCTGCTGCATACATATAGAAGTACAATTCTAGATTTTTGTATCAGATTTACCGAGGAATCAATTTGTAGCTCTAAACACTCTTCGTATGAGCTCGGTTCCTTTGGGCATTCTGCCAAAAGCCCTCGAGTTGCTTCATAGTATGACTTTAATACAGTGCTTCTCAAACTTTCAATATTTGTGACCCAATATTCAATCAGAATTTTCCTCGCGCCCCCTCCATAAAATAACAATATATTGAATTCAATAATGCTATATCTTGACGCTGAAGCTACGACTTTAACCTCTTAAGTGCCACCAGCGTATATAAACGTCTCACTCTGCTAAAACGTTAATTTTCCCGGACGTATATATACGTCTTTCCGAACTACGATCTTCTCTGTGCACTGTTATCGATAAAATTATCCCGAAGGCTTTGGAATAGAAAAAAGGACTTGACAGTGTTTGCGAAGGATTTACTTATTTCAGAGAAAGTTTTATTTATTTATTTATTTCCATACTCCCCTTCCAATACATCACGACAATGGGGAGCGAATCCCGTAACTTTTAATCGGCAGTTTCGAGATTAATTATAAACCGTACAAATTATCAAGATAAGTGTTGATTTTTGTAAAACGTTTATATATGACAAGCTCATGATGTCCCTGGTAATTATTAAACTTGTTCTCTCTTAACTTATATTGTTAAATTAATTATAAAATACATTGTGTAGTAGTTATATAAGTATATGAGTGCAAATATGTATTTTATATTTTATTAGGTAAGAATGTATTTTGTTTTTTTACTTTTAGAAAATAAATAATCTTTGTTTAAGTAATCTTTTGTTCAAGTCTTTTCAATATGCTCGCGCCCCCTCGTAGGGTTATCACACCCCCTTGGGGGGTCTCGCCCCACAGTTTGAGAAACACTGCTTTAATAAACACACACTCACCTGTCAAAGATAAATGTCGGAAACTACACCAACAATTAGAAACAAATAATGTACCCCTTTTTACCCATCCATTTCGGAGTCCGCATGTACACTATACTTACCTGTACCTTTCCTGCTTCATCCGCCTAACATTTGCGAAAATTCCAGATTACAAAGAAATCTCTTTCGATTTTTCGCTGTTACCAAACATGCTTAACGCCGCGTAATCACACACACACTAGTAACCTACATTCCATTTCTTGAAAAGATATCCATCCCCAAAATCCCGCGATCGCCGCTTTATCCTTTGACTCGGGATGCTTGAAGCCGCGGCGCGAGCGTGCTCTCCAGCTCATGTCACATCGATCCGTTAAGGATTGCGCTGATGAGACCGGAAGGCAAAGGGCACATAATAAATGCGAAGGGAGATGAGCAGGATTTTATTTCATCATTTTGGTTTGAAAACGAATTTTCATCGTTACGCTCTTCCGATAAAAATCAGAAGGAAATGTTGATCGAAGAATAGGGGTTAAGAAAAATTAACATCGCTCTAATAAGGTTATGCGGTAGATGGGTTCTCATAAAACCAAGAAGACAATTTAGAAATAAAAAAAAACTAATGTTAGTAGATGATAGGTTAGAGTTATCTTTATTCCCAAAGGGGGAGAGTAAAATGACTCAGTTTATTATCAGGGAATGTGGGAATAAATTGAGTCCAGAGAATTTCGATTTCAGAAAAAAAAAAAGAAAATTCGCGAGGAATTTGTTTTATTCTACAATTTTTTCATCGTTCACTTTCAAAATAAGCACGAGTTATAAATACTAATATATATCTTGGAATCTTATCTTAAATATTACTTATTTGTGAAATATTACTACATATTTAGGATTTTTACTAAATATTATTTATACATACATTTTTAAAAACCTACTGAAAAAGAAGCACGTCTTATTGTACAATTTTATTATGTTAATCTTTTTCATACAATTAACCGATTTTTTCTGCTATTTTTATTCGCTTAAAAAAAGTCCGTAATGTTTCCAAAGGGTTCATAGATTGACTTACTGATTGTTGAAGTTTACGTCACGCTGTGAAACAACACGAGGGCTATTGGCGATGAACCTCGTAATTTTGAACCACGGTTACGTGGCAAGGACGACACCTGAGCTGGCACCCCTCTCCAAACTTCCACTCAAAGCCACGCCAACGGGAGGATTTTGAGCCTCGATATACTTAACCGCCACCGTCGTATATATCCGCCTCATTCAATCGATGCGGTAAATTCCCTGGACGTATATATGCGTCTATCCGAAATACTATTCTTTCCTATTGTTGTTTCTTATGCCGCCTGATCTCGACTGCGTCAGATCCAGGCCCACGAAATTCATCATGGCAAGGGACTAGATCAGCGATACTCAACCTGCGGCCCACCGGTTTTTTCTGAGTGACCCACTCATGGTCCATTGCCCTAAAAAATTCATTTATCTAGGAACAATGTATTTAAAATTTAGCGGGAAATCCTCACAATCAAGCAATCAAATCGACTAAAATTTTGCTGTCGATATCGTACGGGTGCGAATTACAAGATTTTTTTCTTCTTGAAACTGTAACAGTGAAATAGAGAATGAGCTGGAGTAGTGATCACATTTCATGGGTGAAACTGATTTTTAATTATAAGCAAATAATATATATATTAATTTCAGTCAAAACTCCTTTTTGCTGCCATTCTGCATTTGATAAAAGGATGTTTGAAATAAAAATAAGAGAGGCTTTGTCAAAAGAAGAAAAAAATCAAAATATCAAATGGCTTGGCATTTTTATTTATATGTTTTGTCTGTATGGTCAAGAACGAAAGGCAACTGAAACTACCCCTAACTCAGTAAAAAATGTATAAAAACTTAGAGAATTTTTTATGTGTATTTGGTAGAGATTAATATAGTATAAAAGCCAAAAATAAATTTTGATATTTCGATCAATTTTCCACATTTTAAGACCACAATATTGCCTTGGTCTTATGGTGTTTTTTTTCATTTATCCTTATGTTGTGGCCCGCATGAAATATCTGTCATATGTATGCGGCCCGGCGGGGAAAAAAAGTTGAGTACCCCTGGGCTAGATGTACGCATGTCGTTAGCCGGAGCCTTGAGCACCATACTGGAGACAGTACGATTTAGCTCGGTTTCACCTAGATTTCGAGGGAGAACACCCTGGGCGTTAAGGGCCTCCACCTTTCTTCCCCCTCCACCAACATCACGAAAGAACTAGCGGCTCGACGACAATTAGTTTTAGAACGAGCTCTTTCATAACAAATTGGTTTATTTGCATTCATTATTATTGTACCTAGTAAATAAGAATCTAATTGACATATGATCAGTAGTTTTATTTTCTTGGGATTCTGGAATTTTTAAATCTTTTCTAAAAATAATTCCGTAGTAAGAGCATAAGTGAGTGAGTGAATAACGTCACTCTATGCAGCTACTCGAGGGCTTTTGGTGGTGGACCTCGTAATTTTGAATCATCGTCAAGTGACGAGGACGACACCTGAGCTGGCACCCCCTCTTCTAACTTCCATACCACACCAACGGGAGGACGTTTGAGCTTTGACAGATTAAAAGTGCGTCGTCACCCTACACAGCGGGTTTTCAGCAGGGACGTCTTAAGACTTCTTGAGGCCCCGGGCCCATACTCAAAAGCAGATCCTGAACCCATACACAAATGTAGGCCCACCCATGACCCGTAGACAGTGCATAACATACGTTGTCAAATACTCGTACAAAGAATAACCCGTAACAAATAGATCTGAATGAATTACAATCACACAAACCGGCTCGACCAACTGCCGCCTTTCGACTACATGAGTAATGATGGTATATGGTGGTAGACCTAGGCCTGTACGTGGACGATGGTCATTACATGTAGCCAATTGACATATCGTCCGAAATTCCCAGTTTTTTGGAGAACACAACCGGGAATAACATTTGACCGTTGAAATTATTCCAATAATGATTTTATTAAGATTGAGTCGAGAACGAGACAAGATCCCTATTGCGGCCGAGGCCCCGGGCCCAGTTGGCCCATGCCTTAAGACGTCCATGGTTTTCAGCGATCCTCGGCTTGTACTCATAATACGCAGGCCACGAGTCCGTAACCTTGACCACTAGGTTACCGTGACCACAGCATTAGTCAGATGGGGACACAATAGACGTATAGTGTTACAAAATAATAATAAATTCAGCGGCGTAACGTACACCTCCGCATTGCGGGGAGGGGCAGGATTCTAATGGGCCCAAAATCTGACTTAGCACGGAGGGCCTTAATGTTCTCAGTTACGCCACTGAATAAATTATAGTATATACATGAAATCTTACATAAATAGAGAAGATAACTATATAATAGAAGAGATACAGAGATAACAACTGTATATAAATAAATGAAAAAAGTTACGTATGTAAATTGAAACGTATCTCGAAGGTAAACACTATGTTATATTTTGAAATAAAATTTAAAATAGAAACCGCTCTTATACTTTAAGGGATATAAAGTTATTTTTTAAATTAAATAATTTAAACTTTAAAAATGTATAGATTAAATACGATAATTAACAAACTAAGCGTTCGCAAGCGTATTTTTTTTTCAAGTTTTACGATAGTCACGAAGTTAAAAGTAAGGTATAAATATTTTTTATGTATTTTTAATTATTAAATATATTTTTGAAAATTTCTTTTTTTTCCCTCCTGGTTAATAAATATATAGGAAAGTTGATTCGCGCGCGGCGTTAATTCAAATTAATTAATCAACCAACTATGACACGTGCCTGAAAATGAAATGATGGGTAATATTTTTTGTCTCTGAATTAAATTAGAGTCATTTTTTGAATAAATTTAATAGAAAACATAAAAGATCAAATATATGTTTTAAAATTTCAGAATTTCTCGGCTTAGCCATTTTTACATTTAAAACTTTACCTCAAATTTAATTTAAAAAAAAGGAAAGAGAGATGTTGTGCTTAGTAAAATCATAGATAATAAACTTTTCCTTGAATGCGAAAGATCAACGAATTTTATTTACAATCCAAAATATGTTCATGTGGAACCGACTTAAAAAGAAGCGACTAAGCTCATTTGACTCCGGTATCAGTTTAAAAAATGAAATCAGTAAATATTGCAAGCATTACACCTATGTATCAAAGACTACTAGAGTAATTTAAAATTTTAATACTACTACAAAATTTTTATATACAAATACAGATTTTTCTTAATAACGCTAATTTTGAAAAATTAATTCATTTCGTTTTGTTTCTTCCAGTTTCTTAAAGCTGCAAAGTTTGTTTATATTTCTAATTTAAAAAATATACATTCTTTCAAAAATACAAGGAAATATTATTATATAATAAGTGACTATATTTAAGTAGAGTAAAAACTAAGAAATATAAACAGCATATAAATTACACGAAGCTGAGTTACTTCGTAAGTAATTTTGAATGCATGCGAAAAAAAATTTATCGTTTGCTCTAAAATGCATCGCCAATTTTTTTTAATTAAAAACGCGCCATTAAATTTTTAAAAAACAATAAATTTGTTTATTTATTATTAACATTTTACTATTGGGTATTTATTAAACAAATATTTTGAAGCATTTTGAATTAATACTTTTGGATTATTACAAGTGAGAATTTAAAAAAAATTCAAAGTTCTCGTCAATATAAAATCTAAGATTATTCGATTCTTTCCATGGTTTTTTTTATGTAAAAAAGAAAAAAGAAGCTGAAAACATTTCAAAATCACACACACACAAAATATCGCAGTTTAATATAATTTAGTAATTTAAAAATTTGCTTTAGTTAAAATAGGTGTTTTAAATTTGACAGATATGGATGCATAATACGAGTAAGTTTTAAAAGTATTGAGTACTTTTTGTGTGTTTTAAGAAAGGAATTTTAAATATTAAAATAAGGAACACAAATGCAATAGGACGCATCACGGTAAAAACAATAACATTGATAAAAAATTAACATTTTTTAAAAAATCGAAGGTTGTAGATATTTTAAACTTTTTGATTTGTATTTATTATTGATTACGACATAGTGCGTTTTGCTTTCGAAGAAATTCTTAATTTCCTTTACATATTCAAAACATTTTTACAGATATTTTACTTAATTTGCTTCGCTAAAGCCGTTAAAGTAGTTTAGTATACAATTTACCATTCTTAAATCCTTATGATATGTTTATTTTTAATAATGTATATGAATGCAAAAATTAAAGTAATATACATAAATATAGAATAGTTTTCAATATTTATGTTTTTTTACTTAAAATTTCAACTTATTTTAAACATTCGAAAATAATAATTTGAAATGGAATATAACAACTTAGAAAAAAAAATTTAGAATAGTAAATTTCAGAGTTGAATAGAAATATTTTTTTAAAAAAAGCGTCTAGAAATTTATTATTAATTTAAGATTTAAAAAAGGATGTTTTAAATGAAGTATTCAAAACATTTCATTCATTTCAATAGCAATCAAATAAATAAAATTCAAAAAATAAATGTTGTATAATAAATAAAAAAAGCTTAAATTTATTTTATTCTGATTGAATAAATATAGAAAACATAGAATATCATAAATCACAGACGATATTTTTTTGAAAAAGAATTAGAACAAATATTTTTTTTATGGCGGGAAATATCCCGCCAATGATGGAAGGAAATTGAAATAAATACGAAAAAAAAAAAAATTCTTACCTATATCGGTAATTCTCACTCCCACGCTAAAATCGGCGAGCTTGAAGGAAAATTCGTCTGATTTCGAGATGGTCGCTCATTCCTCTGATCATTCCACAGATCCGCTGCTCCATACGTTCAGACGACGTTCTGACGTCATACCTCACTCGACCAATCACACTCATTGTTTCCCATATTTTACGCAATTGCTGCCATTCAGTAGTATCGATGAAAAGATGCTACATTGTGTGTGTTAGCGATGGAACAGTACGTTAGAAAATAATGGTTGTAAAAAAATAAAAGAGGAGGGGGGGAGGTTTTGTTTTTCGAGTGGGTTGTAAAAATTTATCGACTGCGAATTTCATTTTACATTTTAAGCAGCTTAAATTCCAAAGTGTGGGCGGTGAATCCAAAAAAGTTAATAGCTTTCGAGTGATGGAATTTCTTTTCAAACTGCTGATTGAATCATAAATTCTGCTGTTAAATTTATTTTAGAAACATTTCATTAATTTTTATTGTAAACATGAACAACGGAGCAAGAACAATGAAATGAAGCTTATTTTATAATTAACTGCTAATTTTTCTTTGAATAAACGGAGAAAACATTATTACGATGTATAATGCTTTTTAACTGTAATGATTAATGTATGTTATGCCCCGGCTAATATTTGTTGTTCTTTTTTTTTCCTTACTTTTATTAACTTTTTTCTTCTTAAAAGACTTAACTTTTTTACTATAAAAAATGTAACAATATAGAGAATAAATTTTTATACAATTTTTAATTTTTGTAAACATTTTAAGAGACCAAAAAAACAAAAATAAAACAATTTTTTTGTGATGCAAAGCAGTTTCTTAAAAAATTTGGTTTAATTTTTTTTCTAACTCAATTAAATTTGTTCTTGAATAATGTTTCAAGTCTTATTTTTTAAATCATAGGATGTCATTATTACCAGTTTTATAACAGATTTATTTTTAAAATAAAACCAAAAAGTAGATATCAAAATTAAACAATTTAACTTATAGAATTGTTCATCATGTTCATTCCTACTTGTTGAAATAAAACTATTAAAATTATTCAACTTATATCTTACACAAAGCTGAAATATATCATTACACAATAAAAAAAAGCTTATATTTGAAAATAAATTTTTACTATAAAATAATATTTAGGAAAATCTTTTCGATCTAGAAATGTCTCTACACTTTTGGATACGAATTTAGATATATAGAAGAAATATTAATTACTTAATGCAATCGAATAATCATTTTCTTCTTTTTCACCCCATTAGCTTTAAAATAAGAATTGCAGGTATAAAAATTCAAATAATCTAAATATACAATATCTGAAGGCTTCTAGATATTTTAGAAATAACAAGGCTTATTTTTTTCAATATTGTTCCTTTTTCGTGTTGCTTTTTCCTTTAGAATTTCTGTAATACCCAAAATAGGCTTAAAATATTTAACCTTTTTTTTCAAATTTTTGTTATTATTTATAACTCAAAGAATGAAAATCCTGAAAAACAAACATCTTTGAGTTAGATTTTTTCGAATTCATAGTATAAAATGCTTTAAATTTATAAATACTGTGCTTTTTATGCATACAAACTAAGCAATTTTATTTTTGTTCTTTTCTACAGATTCTTTACATTTTCCTTCGCAGTTGTTGCTTAGAAATTTAAACTAAATCGACGAAGCTTTATATTTTATGTGAGAGAATGTTCATATGAATGCATTCAATATTTAGTTTAAAAATTAGATTCACTATATTCTGTGTTATACACACACGTATTCTTTTAAATAAGTGAGTGAATATTCCTGTCGCAATGTTCAGTTTCTCGTTGGCTTTTGGCAACTACCTCGTACTTTTGAACCATGGTCAAGTGACGAGGATAACACCTGAGCTGCACCTCCCTCTCCTAACTTTCCCACCACACCATCGGAAAGACGTTTGAACCTTGACATATTTACGTGCATCAGCCCCTTCTGCATGACGGGTCTTCAGCAATACTAGGCTCGAACTTATGACACAACAGCCGCGTGACCCTTACCTGGACCACTAGGCTACCGCGGCTACCTTATCTATATATATAAAGGAGAAAAGCTACTCACTCACTGACTGACTGACTGACTGACTAATCACGATATCTCTAGAACTATACAACCTACATACTTGAAATTTGGTAGACATGTTCCTTTCATAGAGTAGACATCAGCTAAGAACGGATTTT